>ML326036.1:4706-15100 GCA_005239505.1 Nicotiana paniculata | reverse complement strand
GGCAGGCGATAATACATGCACGACTTGCGGAATTCCATTTTAATTGCCATAAAATGCCAAAAATATAATTTGGTCATTTCGAAGCGTTGGTAATGGTTCCTTGGGTCGTATTTGATGTCCCGCACAAATATCAGCCGATCCCGTATTGGCTCCGTACCATGGCATCGGGCTTGGGCCACGGCAGGCGATAATACATGCACGACTTGCGGAATTCCATTTTAA
This sequence comes from Nicotiana paniculata, assembly GCA_005239505.1. NCBI lineage: Eukaryota > Viridiplantae > Streptophyta > Magnoliopsida > Solanales > Solanaceae > Nicotiana > Nicotiana paniculata. The sequence goes on along the minus strand of ML326036.1, from coordinate 14,878 downwards.
TTGCCATAAAATGCCAAAAATATAATTTGGTCATTTCGAAGCATTGGTTATGGTTCCTTGGGTCATATTTGATGTCCCGAAACAATATCAGGAGATTCGGTTCTGGCTCCGTACCACAGGGTCGGGTTTGGGCCACGACATGCGATAATATAGGGACGAGTGGCGGAATTCAAGTTTAATTGCCATAGAATGCCATAAAATGTAAATTGGTCATTTCGAAGCTTTGGTTATGGTTCCTTAGGTCACATTTTATGTCCCAGAAAAATATCAGGCAATCTGATTCCGGCTCTGTACCATGGCGTCGGGCTTGGGCCACGACAGGCGATAATACAGGCACGAATGGCGAAATTCCAGTTAAATTGCCATAAAAGGCCAAAATATGTAATTGGCCATTTTGAAGAGTTGGTTTTGGTTCCTTGGGTCGTATTTGATGTTCCGAACAAATATTAGGCGATTCGGTACGGGCACCGTACCACAGCATCAGGCTTGGGCCGCGACAGGCGATAATACAGGAACAACTGGCGGAATTCCAGTTTAATTGCCATAAAATGACAAAAATGTAATTTGGTCATTTTGAAGCGTTGGTTATGGTTCCTTGGGTCATATTTGATGTCCAGGAAAAATATCGGGCGACCCAATACGGGCTCCATACCACGGCATCAAGCTTGGGCCGCGGCAGGCGATAATATAGGCACAACTGGCGGATTTCCAGTTTAATTGTTATAAAATACCAAAAATGTAATTTGGTCATTTCGAAGTGTTGGTTATGGTTCCTTGGGTCGTATTTGATGTCCCAAAAAAATATCAGGAGATCCGGTTCCGGCTCCATACCACGGCGTCGGGCTTGGGCCACGATAGGCGATAATACATGCACGAGTGGCGGAATTCAAGTTTATTTGCCATAAAATGCAAAAAATGTAATTTTGTCATCTTGAAGCGTTGGTTATGGTTACTTGGGTATTTGATGTCCCGGACAATTCTGAGGCGATCCAGTACCGGCTCCGTACCACGGCATCGGGCTTTTGCCATGGCAGGCGATAATACACGCATGACTGGTGGAATTCCAGTTTAATTCCCATAAAATGCCAAATAATGTAATTTGGTCATTTCGAAGTGTTGGTTATGGTTCCTTGGGTCGTATTTGATTTCCCGCACAATATCATTCAATCTGGTACCGACTCCGTACCACGGCATCGGGCTTGGGCCACGACAGACGATAATACATGCACGAGTTGCGAAATTCCATTTTAATTGCTATAAAATGCCAAAAAATGTAATTTGGTCATTTTGAAGCGTTGGTTATGGTTTCTTGGGACGTATTTGATGTCCCGGACAAATATCAGGCAATCCGGTACAGGCTCCCTACCACGGCATCGGGTTTTGGCCTTGGAAAGCGATAATACAGGGACGACTGGCGAAATTCCAGTTTAATTCGCATAAAATTCCCAAAATGTAATTTGGTCAATTTGAATCGTTGGTTACGGTTTCTTGGGTCGTTTTTGATGTCCTGGACAAATATCAGGCGATCCGATATCAGCTCCGTACCACGGCATCGGTCTTGTGCCATGATAGGCTATAATACAGGCACGACTAACGAAATTTCAGTTTAATTGCCATAAAATGTCAAAAACGGTAGTTTGGTCATTTCGAAGCATTGGTTATGGTTCCTTGGTTCACATTTGATGTCTCGGACAAATATTAGTCGATCCGGTTCGGGCTCGTACCACGGCGTCGGGCTTGGACCATGGCATGCGATAATACATGCACGACTGGTGGAATTCCATATTAATTTCCATAAAATGCCAAAAAATGTAATTTGGTCATTTCGAAGCGTTGGTAATGGTTAATTGGGTCGAATTTTATTTCCCAGAATAATATCAGGTGATACAGTACCTGCTCCGTACCACGGCGTTGGGCTTGGGCCACGGCAGGCTATAATACAAGCACGACTGGCGCAATTCCAGTTTAATTGCCATAAAATGCCAAAAATGTAACTTGGTCATTTCGAAGCGTTGGTTATGGTTCCTTAGGTCATATTTTATGTCCCGCACAAATATCAGTGGATCCGATACTAGCTCTATACAACGGCGTCGGGCTTGGGCCACGGTGGGCGATAACACATGCACGACTTGTGGGCATTATAATTCCCATAAAATGCCAAAAAATTTAATTTGCTCATTTCGAAGCGTTGGTTATGGTTCCTTGGGTCGTATTTGATGTCCCGGACAAATATCAGACGATCCGGTACCGACTCCTTACCACAGCGTCGAGCTTGGGCCACGTCAGGCGATAATACAGACACGACTGGCGGAATTCTAGTTTAATTGCCATAAAATGCAATAAAATGTAATTTGGTCATTTTGAAGCATTGGTTATGGTTCCTTGGGTGGTATTTTATGTCACGTAAAAATATCAGGCGATCCGATACCGTCTCCGTACCACGACATCAGGATTGGGCCATGGTAGACGATAATACAGGCACGACTGGCGAAATTCTAGTTTAATTGCCATAAAATACCAAAAAATGTAACTTGGTCATTTCGAAGCATTGGTTATGGTTCCTTGGGTCGTATTGCATGTCATGCACAAATATCAATCGATCTGGTACCAACTCCGTACCACGGCGTCAGGCATGGGCCACGACAGGCGATAATACATGCGCGACTTGTGAAATTCCATTTTAATTGCCATAAAATGGCAAAAAATGTAATTTGGTAATTTCGATCGTTGGTTATGGTTCCTTGGGTGGAATTCCAGTTTAATTGCCATAAAATGACATTAAATATAATTTGGTAATTTTGAAGCGTTGCTTATGGTTCCTTAGGTTGTATTTGATGTCCCGGACAAATGTCAGGCGATCCGATACCAGCCCCGTACCACGGCGTTGGGCTTGGGCCACGACAGGCGATAATCTAGGCACGAATGGCGGAATTTTAGTTTAATTGCCATAAAATGCAAAAAAATGTAATTTAGTCATTTTGAAGCATTGGTTATGGTTCCTTGGGTCGTGTTTGATGTCCCACAAAAATTTCAGGCAATCCGGTACTGGCTCCGTACCACGGCGTCGGGCTTCGGCTAGCGCCGGCGATAATACAAGCATAACTAGCGGATTTCCAGTTTAATTGCCATAATATGCCAAAAATGTAATTTGGTCATTTCGGAGTGTTGGTTATGGTTCCTTAGGTCATATTTGATGTCCTAGAAAAATATCAGGCAATTCGGTTCCCTCTCCGTACCACGGCGTCGGGCTTAAGCCACGGCAGGCGATAATATAGGCACGAATGGAGGAATTCCAGTTAAATTTCCATAGAAAGCTAAAATATGTAATTTGGTCTTTTTGAAGCGTTGGTTATTTTTCCTTGGGCCTTATTTGATGTCTCGTACAAATATCAGGCGATCCGGTACCGGCTCCGTACCACGACATCAGGCTTTGGCCTTGGCAGGCGATAATACAGGCACGACTGGCGGAATTCCAGTTTAATTGCCATAAAATGCCAAAAATATAATTTGGCTATTCCGAAGTGTTCGTTATGGTTCCTTGGGTCGTATTTGATGTCCCTAAAAAATATCATGTGATCCGGTACCGGCTCCGTACCACGGCGTCGGGCTTGGGCCACGACTGGCGATAATACAGGCACGACTGGCGGAATTCCAGTTTAATTGCCATAAAATGCCAAAAATGTAATTTGGTCATTTTGAAGCGTTGGTTATGGTTCATTGGGACATATTTGATATCCCGGATAAATATCAGAGGATCCGGTACCGGCTCCGTACCACGGCGTCGTGTTTGGGCCATGGCAGGCAATAATACATGCACGACTGGCGGAATTCCAGTTTAATAGCCATAAAATGCCCAAAATGTAATTTGGTCATTTTAAGCATTGGTTATGGTTCCTTGGTAGTATTTGATGTCCCGGACAAATATCAGGCGATTCGGTACCAGCAATATACCACGGCGTCGGGCTTGGGCCATGGCAGGCGATAATACAGGCACGACTGGCGGATTTCCAGTTTAATGGCTATACAATACCAAAAATATAATTTGGTCATTTCGAAGCATTGGTTATGGTTAATTGGGTCGTATTTGATGTCCCGAAAAAATATCAGGAGATTCGGTTCTGGATCCGAACCACAGCGTCGGGATTGGGCCACGACATGCGATAATATAGGGACGAGTGGCAGAATTCAAGTTTAATTGCCATAAAATGTAATTTGGTCATTTTGAAGCATTCGTTATGGTTCATTGGGTTGTATTTGATGTCCCGGACAAATATCAGGCGATCCACTACCGTCTCCGTACCACGGCATCGGGCTTTGGCCATGGCAGACGATAATACAGGCATGACTGGAGGAATTCCAGTTCAATTGCCATAGAATGCCATATAATGTAAATTGGTCATTTCGAAGCATTGGTTATGGTTCCTTAGGTCGTATTTTATGTCCCAGACAAATATCAGGCGATGCGATACAGGATCCGTACCACTGCGTAGGGCTTGGGCTATGGCAGGCGATAATACAGGCACGACTGTCAGAATTCCAGTTTAACTGCCATAAAATGCCCAAAATGTAATTTGGTCATTTTGAAGTGTTGGTTATGGTTCCTTGGGTCGTATTTTATGTCCTAGAAAATATCAGGTGATCCGGTACGGGCTACGTACCACGGGGTCGGGCTTGGGCCACGACAGGCGATAATATAGGTAGAACTGGCGGATTTCCAGTTTAATTGCCATAAAATACCAAAAATGTAATTTCGTCATTTCGAAGATTTAGTTATGGTTCCTTGGGTCGTATTTGATGTCCCGGACAAATATCAGGCGATCCGGTACCGGCTCCGTACCAAGGCGTCGGGTTTGGGCCATGACAGGTGATAATAAAGGTAGTTTCGTCATTTCGAAGCGTTGTTTATGGTTCCTTGGTTCGTATTTGATGTCGCGGAAAAATATCAGGTGATCCAGTTCCGGCTCTGAACCAAAGCGTCGTTCTTGGCCCACGACATGCGATATTACAGGCACGATTGGAGGAATTCCAGTTTAATTGCCATAAAATGCCACAAAAAGTAATTTTGTCATTTCGAAGCGTTGGTTATGGTTCCTTCGGTCGTATTTGATTTCCCGGAAAAATATCAGACGATCCGGTGCCGGATCTGTACAACGGCGTTGGGCTTGGGCCACGGCAGGTGATAATACAGGCATGACTGGCGGAAATCCAGTTTAATTGCCATAAAATGCCAAAAATGTAACTTTGTCATTTCGAAGCGTTGGTTATGGTTTCTTGGGTAGTATTTGATGTCCCGGAAGAATATCAGGCGATCTGGTACCGGCTCCATACCACGGCGTCGGGCTTGGGCCATGAGAGGCGATGATACAGGCACGATTGATGGAATTCCAGTTTAATTGCCATAAAATGCCAAAAATGATAGTTTGGTCATTTCTAAGCATTGGTTATGGTTCCTTGGTTCGTATTTGATGTCCCGGACAAATATCAGGCGATTTGGTTTCGGGTCCGTACCACGGCGTCGGGCTTGGGCCACGACATGCGATAATACAGGCACGACTGGTGGAATTCCATTTTAATTGCCAAAAATATAATTTGGTCTTTTCGAAGCGTTGGTAATGGTTACTTGGGTCGAATATGATTTCCTGGAATAATATCAGGCGATACGGTACCTACTATGTACCACGACGTTGGGGTTGGGCCACATCAGGCCATAATACAAGCACGATTGGCGGAATTCCAGTTTAATTACCATAAAATCCCAAAAAAGTAACTTGGTCATTTCGAAGCGTTGGTTATGGTTCCTTGGGTCGTATTTGCTGTCCCGCAAAAATATCAGTCGGTTTTGTACCGGCTCCGTACCACCGCGTCGGGCTTGGGCCACGGCAGGCGATAATACATGCACGACTTGCAGAATTCCATTTTAATTACCATAAAATGCCAAAAAATGTAATTTGGTCATTTCGAAGAATTGGTAATGGTTCCTTGGTTCGTATTTGATGTCCCGGAAAAATATTAGGTGATCCGGATCCGACTCTGTACCACGGCGTCGGGCTTGGGCCACGGCATGCGATATTACAGGCACGACTGGCGAAATTCCAATTTAATTTCCATAAAATGCCACAAAATGTAATTTGGTCATTTCTAAGCGTTGGTTATAGCTCCTTGGGTCGTATTTGATTTCCCCGAAAAATATCAGACGATTCGGTACCGTCTCTGTTCCACGGTGCTGGGCTTGGGCCACGACAAGCGATAATACAGGCACGACTAGTGGAATTCCAGTTTAATTGCCATAAAATGCCAAAAATGTAACTTAGTCATTTCGAAGCATTGGTTATGGTTCCTTGGGTTGTATTTGATGTCCCGCATAAATATCAGGCGATCTGGTACTGGCACCGTACCACGGCATCGGGCTTGGGCCACGGCAGGCGATAATACAGGCACGACTGACGGAGTTCCAGTTTAATTGCCATAAAATGCCAAAAAAGGTAGTCTGGTCATTTTGAAGCATTAGTTATGGTTCCTTGGTTCGTATTTGATGTACCGGACAAATATCAGGCGATACGGTTCCGGCTCCGTACCATGGCGTTGGGCTTGGGCCACGGCATGCGATATTCAGGAACGACTAGCGGAATTCCAATTTAATTGCCATAAAATGACACAAAATGTAATTTCGCCATTTCGAAGTGTTGGTTGTGGTTCCTTGGGTCGTATTTGATTACCCAGAAAAATATCAGACGATCCGGTACCGGCTCTATACCAGGGCGCTGGGCTTGAGCCACGACAGACGGTAATACAGGCACGACTGGCGGAATTCCAGTTTAATGTCCATAAAATGCCAAAAATGTAACTTGTTAATTTTGAAGCGTTGGTTATGGTTCCTTGGGTCGTATTTGATGTCCCGAAAAAATATCATGCGATCCTGTTCCGGCTCCGTACCACAGCGTCGAGCTTGGGCCACGGCGGGCGATAATACATATACGAATGGCGGAATTCCAGTTTAATTGCCATAAAAGGCCAAAAAATGTAATTTGGTCATTTTGAAGCATTGGTTATGGTTCTTTGGGTGGTATTTGATGTCGCGGACAAATATCAGGCGATCTGGTACTGGCTCTGTATCTCGGCATCGGGCTTGGGCCACGGCAGGCGATAATACATGCACGACTGGCAGAATTCCAGTTTAATTGCCATAAAATGCCAAAAAATGTAATTTGGTCATTTTGAAGTGTTGGTTATGGTTCCTTGGGTCGTATTTGATGTACCAAATAAATATAAGGCTATCCGGTACGGGCTACGTACCACGACGTCGGGCTTGGGCCGCGGCAGGCGATAATACAGGAACAACTGGCGAATTTCCAGTTTAATTGCCATAAAATACCAAAAAAATATAATTTCATCATTTCAAAGTGTTAGTTATGGTTCCTTCGGTCATATTTGATTTCCCAGAAAAATATTAGGCGATCCGGTTCCGGCTCTGTACCACGGCGTCGGGATTGGGCCACGGCAGGCGATAATACAGGCCCGACTGGCGAAATTCCTGTTTAATTGCCATAAAAGGCCAAAAATGTAATTTGGTCATTTCGAAGCATTGGTTATGGTTCCTTGGGTCGTATTTGATGTCCCGGACAAATATCAGGTGATCTAGTAGCGGCTCCGTACCACAGAGTCAGTCTAGCACCATGATAGGCGATAATACATGCTCGACTGGTGGAATTCCAGTTTAATTGCCATAAAATGCCAAAAAAGATAGTCTGGTCATTTCGAGGCGTTGGTTTGGTTCCCTTGTTCGTTTTTGATGTCCCGGACAAACATCAGGCGATCCTATTCCGGCTCGGTACCACGGCGTCGGGCTAGGGCCACGACATGCGATATTACATGCATGACTAGTGGAATTCCAATTTAATTTCCATAAAATGCCACAAAATGTAATTTGGTCATTTCGAAGCGTTGGTTATGGTTCCTTGTGTCGTATTTGATTTACCAAAAAAATATCAGACGATTTGGTACCGGCTCCGTACCACGGCGCTGGGCTTGGGCCACGGTAGGCAATAATACAGGCACGACTAGCGGAATTCCAGTTAAATGCCATAAAATGCCAAAAATGTAACTTGGTCATTTCCAAGCGTTGGTTATGGTTCCTTGGGTCGTATTTGATGTCCCGAAAAAATATCAGGCGATCCCCTTCCAGCTCCGTACCACGGCGTCTGGCTTGGGCCACGGCAGACGATAATAGAGGCACGAATGGCGGAATTCCAGTTTAATTGCCATAAAAGGCCAAAAAATGTAATTTGGTCATTTTGGAGCGTTGGTTATGGTTCCTTGGGTCGTATTTGATGTCCCGAAAAAATATCAGGCGATCCCCTTCCAGCTCCGTACCACGGCGTCTGGCTTGGGCCACGGCAGACGATAATAGAGGCACGAATGGCGGAATTCCAGTTTAATTGCCATAAATTGCCAAAAAATGTAATTTGGTCATTTTGAAGTGTTGGTTATGGTTCCTTGGGTCGTATTTGATGTCCATCACAAATATCAAGGGATCCAGTATGGGCTACGTACCACGACGTCGGGCTTGGGCTGCGGCAGGCGATAATACAGGCACAACTGGCGGATTTCCAGTTTAATTGCCATAAAATACTAAAAATTTAATTTCGTCATTTCGAAGCGTTGGTTATGGTTCCTTGGGTCGTATTTGATGTCCATCACAAATATCAAGGGAGTTTAATTGCCATAAAATACTAAAAATTTAATTTCGTCATTTCGAAGCGTTGGTTATGGTTCCTTGGGTCGTATTTGATGTCCCGGAAAAATATTAGGCGATCCGGTTCCGGCTCCGTACCACGGCATCAGGCTTGGGCTACGGCAGGCGATAATATAGGCCTGACTAGCGGAATTCCTGTTTAATTGCCATAAAAGGCCAAAAATGTAATTTAGTCATTTCGAAGCATTGGTTATTGTGGCTTGGGTCGTATTTGATGTCCCGGAAAAATATCAGGTGATGCGGTACCAGCTCCGTACAACGGCGTTGAGCTTGGGCCATGAAAGGCGATAATACATGCACAACTGGCGGAATTCCAGTTTAGTTGCCGTAAAATGCAAAAAGGTAGTTTGGTCATTTTGAAGTGTTGTTTATGGTTCCTTGGTTCGTATATTATGTCCCAAAAAATTATCAGGTGATCCGATTCTGGCTCCGAACCACGGCGTCGGGCTTGGCCCACGGCATGTAACATTACAGGCACGACTGGTGGAATTCTAATTTAATGGCCATAAAATGCCACAAAATGTAATTTGGTCATTTCAAAGCATTGGTTATGGTTCCTTATGTCCTATTTGATTTCCCAGAAAAGTATCCGACGATCCAGTACCGGCTCCGTACCACGGCGTTGAGCTTGGGCCACGGCAGGCAATAATAGAGGCATGACTCGCAGAATTCCAGTTTAATTTCCATAAAATGCCAAAAATATAACTTGGTCATTTCGAAGCATTGGTTATGGTTCCTAAGATTGTATTTGATGTCTCGGACAAATATCAGGTGATCCGATACCTGCTCCATACCACGGCGTCGGGCTTGGGCCACGGCAGGCGATAATACATGCTCGACTGGCGGAATTCTAGTTTAATTGCCATAAAATGCCAAAAAATGTAATTTGATCATTTTGAAGCATTGGTTATGGTTCCTTGGGTAATATTTGATGTCCCAGACAAGTATCAGGTTATCGGGTACGGGCTCCGTACCACGGCGTCGGGCTTGGGCTACGACAGGCGATAATACAGGCACAAATGGCAGAATTCTAGTTTAATTGCCATAAAAGGCCAAAAAAATTAATTATGTCATTTCGAAGCGCTGGTTATGGTTCCTTGGGTGGTATTTGATGTCCCGGACAAATATCAGGCGATCCAATATCGGCTCGGTACCACGGCGTCGGGCTTGGGCCACGGCAGGCGATAATACAGGCACGACTGGCGGAATTCCTGTTTATTTGCCATAAAATACCAAAAAATATAATTTGGTCATTTTGAAGCGTTGGTTATGGTTCCTTGGGTCGTATTTTATGTCCCGAACAAATATCAAGTGATCCAGTAGCGGCTCCGTACCACAGAGTCAGTCTAGTACCATGACAGGCGATAATACATGCACGACTAGCGGAATTCCAGTTTAATTGCCATAAAATGCCAAAAAA
>MDKI01085913.1:0-16246 GCA_005239505.1 Nicotiana paniculata | reverse complement strand
GTAGTTTAAACAACACCAAGTGAAAGTTTAGTATTCTGACAGCTTTCTTGATACGTTAACTCCTTGTGGGATCGACTCTGGTCTTAATACCCCAGATTATATTTGCAACGCTTGTTTAGTCTTTTTATAAGACATAGTTGAGCGTAACCAAATTTTGAGCTAAGGCCTTATGAAGATTTTGTTTCATTCATGCCTTATGAAGATTTTGTTCACAAGTTTGAAATTTAGGCATTTTGACCGAAGTCGGACTAGTGTAGTCTTTATTATCGAGGGAGTACTTGATCGAACTCGAAGTGGAGTGGACCTTAGGTTTTAATTGAGTGAGAATGATTTCTTGAACTCAAAAAATAGAACGGCCCTTAGGCTCTTGAATTAGGCCTATATGGCCTCAAAAGAATGGCTTTTTTCCCCTTTTCGGCTTAAAAAGTTAATCATATAAAAAAATTTCATGCCTTAGCACGAGATAAATCTGTACCCACTAGTTTTTTTCGGGGTTGATGTTATCGAAACCCTTTGCTTCGTTATGCCTTCGCACAAAATTATTTGAGAGTTCGAATAATTCGATACCCTTTAGGGTTTTTTGAGGGTTGATGTTATCAAGACCCTTTTGTCATTTTACTGAGGGTAGCCTTTTTAATAAGTTTATAAAAGTATTCAAAGGCCTGTTTTTATTACGGAATTCAGACGTCTCCGAACCGTGTAAATTTTGGTCGTAGCCTTTAGCTCGGGATTTTCCTTTTGGGCTTGTTTACATGTTGTACTTCGAACTTGCTTGAAGTATCAGTCCCCTAGTGGGGTGGTCGTAGCCTATAAAATCGAGGGTTGCCTCTTTAAGGTCTTACGATCTCGAGGTTTTAGTAATTCGACCATATCGATTTTTTTGGGTGGCAGTCCCCGAATGCGGGGTCAATTGTTCAAACTTTAGTTCCGATCGACCCTTAAGCCAGTTTCCACAATAGATCACAAGTTTGAAATTGTAAAGTAGAAATTTCTCTAAGGCATGGAATATCTGGCAAGGAAAAATAATTCTTTCAATAGATTATACATGCGTACATGTTTTTTCATTAGGGCTCGAGTAATCTACATGGACACGGTTCATTCGACCATTTGTCTCGTGATTTGACTCTCTCGTTGCATACCAAAACCTGAAGCTAGGTTCCCCGACTTCGACCGGGATCAGAGCTTCGGCGCCATAGACTAAAGAGAATGGCGTTTCCCCCGTACTGGATTTTGACGTTGTTCTATATGCCCAAAGGACTTCGGGTAATATTTCTCTCCATTTTACCTTAGCATCGTTCAATCTTTCTTTAGATTTTGAATGATGGTGTTGTTTGTTGATTCGTCTTGTCCGTCCCACTAGGATGATATGTCGTTGATGGGATCCTTCTTATTTTGTGATCTTCGAGAAACTTTGTCACTTTATTTCCGATGAAGTGCTTTCCATTGTTGCATACAAGCTCGACAGGCATCCTAAATCGGCATATAATGTGGTCCCAGATGAAGTCTATGACTTCTTTTTCTCCGACTTTCTCGAAGGCCTGTGCTTTAACCCACTTATAGAAATAGTCAGTAATAAACAAAATAAATTTAGCTTACATAGGGTCGATGGTAGAGGGCCGACGATATCCATTCCCTATTTCATGAATGGCCATGGGGATAATACTGAGTGGAGTTGCTCTCCGGGTTGGTGAATAATCGGCGCATACCTTTGACATTTGTCGAACTTTCGAACAAACTCTTTTGTATCCTTTTTCCATATCGGCCCAATAGTATCCTGCTCTGATGACTTTGTGAACCAATGATTCGGCACCGAAATGATTTTCGCAGGTGCCCTCGTGGATTTCTCGTAGGAGGTAGTCGGTATCTCCTGGACCCAAACATATTGCCAATGGTCCATCCAACGTCCTTCTATACAATGTTCCGTCTTCGGCCAACATGATCCGTGCGGCCTTCATGCGTAGAGTCCTCGATTCCTTAGGGTCCGATGGAAGCTTTGCGTTTGTTAGGTATTCGATATACTTATTCTTCCAATCCCAGGTCAGACTTGTGGAGTTTATTCGGTGTGGCCTTCTTCGATTACTGACCTCAAAAGTTGTACAACAGTCCCCGAACTAATTTCATTGTCTTAGACCGATGACCCCAAATTCGCAAGGGCATCGACCTCGCTATTTTGTTCTCGAGGTACATGTTGTAGGGTCCATTATTTAAACCGATGTAGTGTCACATGTAGTTTGTCCAGGTACCTCTGCATTCGATCTTCTAGAACCTCGAAGGTTATGTTGACTTGGTTTACCACAAGTAGGGAGTCATATTTAGCCTTAATGACCTCTGCTCCTAAACTCTTAGCTAGCTCGATACCTGCAATAATGGCCTCATACTCGACCTCACTATTAGTTAACTTGGAAGTTTTGATAGATTGTCTAATTGTATTAACTGTTAGAGGCTTCAAAACGATGCCTGGCGCAGACCCCTTCATGTTTGAAGAACCGTCTGTGAAGAGGGTCCACACCCCCGATGATGTATCCTATTTTAATAATAGTTCCTTTTCGACTTCGGGTACATCATTGGGGCGTAAAGTCGGCCACGAAGTCTGCTAAAATTTAAGACTTGATGGTCGTTTGGGGTTGATACTCGATATCGTACCCACTTATCTCGACGACCCATTTGTCCAATCGGCCCGAGAGTTCTGGCTTATGCAAAATATTGCGAAGAGGATAAGCAGTCACCACACATATCATGTGAGATTGAAAATATGATTTTAATTTCCTAGAAGCGATTATTATGACAAGCACTAATTCTTCTAAGTGTGGGTACCGGGTATCGGCCTCACCTAAAATTCGACTAACATAGTAAGAATAAAATTACGTACATTTCTCTTCTCGAACTAGGACACCACTTACCACGATTTTCGAGACTGCTAAGTACAACTAGAGTTTCTCGTCCGTTTTCGGAGTATGAAGCAGTGACGGGATCGAGAGGTACCGCTTTAACTCTTCCAATGCTTTTTGGCATTCCGGGGTCCATGCAAAAATTTTCTTCTTTTTTAGCAATGAGAAGAACCTATGACTTCTATCTGAAGACCTCGAGATGAATCGTCCTAGGGCGGCTATGTTCCCTGTCAATCTTTGTACGACCTTAACGTTGTCCACGATTGTGATGTCTTAGATTGCCTTGATCTTATAAAGGTTAATATCGATCCCCTGATTTGATACCATAAAGCCGAGGAACTTGCTCGAGCCGACCCCGAATGCACATTTCTCCGGGTTGAGCTTTATGTTGTATTTTCTTAGTATATCAAAGGTCTCCTACAAATGTGTCAAATGGTCCTCTGCTCGTAGGGACTTAACTACATATCGTTAATATAAACCTCCATTGATTTACCTATTTGTTCTTCGAACATTCGATTTACTAGGTGTTGATAAGTGGCACCAGCATTTTTAGTCCAAACGGCATTACATTATAACAATAGGTGTCGTACTTAGTGATGAACGAAGTTTTTTCCTGATCCTTCGGGTTCATTTGTATTTGATTGTACCCGAAATAGGCATCGATAAAACTAAGGATCTCGTGGTCGGTCGTGGCATCGATCATGTGATCGATATTCAGAGAAGGAAAGGAATCTTTAGGGCACGCTTTGTTAAATCTTTATAGTCTACGCACATTCTAAGTTTATTCCTTTTTTAGGGACTACGACTACGTTTGCTAGGCATTAAGGATATTAACTTCCCGAATGGATCCTATTTTGTGACATTTGGTTACCTCGGCCTTGATGAATGCATGTTTTACCTCGGATTGGGGCCTTCTCTTTTGTTTTACTGGGCAGAACTTCAGATCCAAGCTCAATTGATGTGTAGTTATCTCCGGTGGGATCCCTTCCATATCTATGTGGTACCAAGCAAAACAATCCATATTTAATGAGTTTTCCCTGAGCTCGGGGGTTAAGCCCGTGCCCAGGTATACCTTTCGCTCGGGTAGGTACTCGATCAGTATGACTTGATCCAGATCTTCGACTTTCGATTTGGTGGCGTCGTAATCCTCAGGGATTATGAAGGATCGAGGGATCCAGTAGTCATCGTCCTCATTCGTTCCCTTCTTCTCCGACTGAGTCGATGTTGGTGCATGTAGGTTCTATTTAACCTCTATTTTCCCTTTTGACTCTGATCCTTTTACCGACGAGAGTGCCAATATCGATATTACTTCATCGACCACGAACATTTATTTGGCAGCATGTATTTCCCCATATACCATTTTTACTCTATCCGGCGTCGGAAATTTCAGCATTTGGTGAAGGGTTGAGGGGACCACCCTCATGTTGTGAATCCATGGTCTTCCGAGCAGGGCGCTGCATCTCATATCGTCCTCGATCACATGGAACTTGGTTTCTTGAATAGTCCCAGCTACGTATACTGGCAAGATGATTTCACCTTTAGTTGTTTCACTTGCTATATTGAAACCATCTAGAACCCGAGTTGCGGGCACGATCTGGTCCTGTAGGCCGAGATGCTCCACGACCCTCGATCGAATAATATTGGTCGAGCTCCCTGGATCAATTAAAACACGTTTAACCTGATTTTTATTCATAAGTATATAGATTACCAATGCATCATTGTGAGGTTATCAGAGCCCCTCTATTTCCTTGTCATTGAACGACAAGGTGCCTTCCGGTATATAGTCTCGAGTTCGTTTCTCGCTGGTCATCGATACCTTGGTGCGTTTGAATACGGGATCTTGTGGTATCTCGACCCCACCAACGATCATATGAATCACGTGTTGTAGTTCTTCCTGTTCGTTTTTCCTGTTTGCATCCCTGTCTCTAGAGTGATTTTTAGCTCGGTCACTCAAGAATTCTCGAAGATGCCCCTTGTTGAATAGACAGGCTACCTCCTCCTTTAGTTGTCTTCAGTCTTCGGTTCTATAACCATAGGTACCATGGTATTTACGTATTTGGTTAGGGTTTCTTTGGGATGGATCGGTCTGCAGGGGTCTGGGCCATCTAGTATCTTTGATTCTCCCAATGGCTAATACAATACCTGACGTATCGATGTTGAAGTTGTATTCTGATAATCATGGTGCTTCTGTGGGATCAGCATGTTTATCAAAGCCACTTTTGCTCATGAGCCCTCGAGAGCTCTGTCCTCGATCATTCCTTCGATCATTTCGGATGGGATTACGTCCAGGGCCGTTGTTTCTACGATCTGCGTTGTATGGTTGATACCGATCGGGGTTCTCTGTCGAGGTACCTTTGAACTCTACCAACGGGCCTGTTTGGATATATAGAACTGGAAGGGGTCCCCAATTGATCATCCTCGACCCTGATCTTTTACTGGTATCGATTATGCACATCGGCCCAAGTCACTGCTGGATATTCAATTAAATTCTGCTTCAGCTGCCGTGATGCTACCGAACTCCATTCGTTCAAAGCTTGGGTGAAGTCCTGAATAGCCCAATCATTTGTGACCGGGGGTAAGTCCATGCGTTCTATCTGGAACCGAGATACGAATTCCCTTAACATTTTGTTATCCTTCTGTTTCAATTTAAAGAGGTTCGACTTCCTAGTCACAACCTTTATTGCTCCAGTGTGCACCTTCACCAAGGAATCTGGAAGCATGGCGAAGGAGTCAATGGAATTAGGTGGAAGATTGTGATACCATATCATTGCCCCTTTCGACAGAGTTTCTCCAAATTTCTTCAATAGAACAGATTCAATCTCATCATCCTCTAAGTCATTTTCCTTTATTGCGCATGTATAAGAGGGGACATGCTCATTAGGGTCGGGGGTCCCATTGTATTTGGGGATTTTTGGCATGCGAAATTTCTTCGGAATGGGATTCGGAGCTGCACTCGGGGGGAATGTCTTCTGCACGAACTTCTTCAAGTCCAAACCTTTTAGAATCGGTGGTGCCCCCGGTATTTGGTCAACTCAGGAGTTATATGTTTCTACCTTTTTGTCGTTTGCCTCGATTTTCTTTTCTCCTAATTAAATTCGTTTAGTGAGTTCTTCAAGCATTTTCATAATGGAGGGATCATTTCCTCGATTCATTGGCGTCCGATCTCTCCGATACAGGTTCGGCCCTGCGAACAACTTCTGGTAGAGGCTCAGATTCTACCCTACTTGGTGCACGACGTTGATTTTGTAGTTGTGCTATAGCGACTTGTTGAGCCTGTAGCATCTAAAATATCAATTGGAGGCTGACTCCACCGTCTTCTCCGCCCTGCGTACCTCGACCACCTGATCGACCTTCCCTGCGTACGCTACCCTCGGGATCAGCGCCCAGATTTGCATTTAGGGCGATATGTGAATTGATGTCGACGGGATTTGCAATTGGTGCTCCCTCAAGATCAGCCTGAGGCACCTCGATCCCTGGGGCAACTATATTGTCGTTTTCCCCGTGAAATCCAAGGTCGTAGTCACCATATATGGGTGTTGCTTGTGAGTTTGATATGTTTATCCTGAAAATAAAAATACTTACAAGAACAAGCGTAAAGTTGTGTGTGTTATCGAAATCAGTATTAAGCAATCACTATTATCCTTAGCCCCATGGTGGACGCCAAACTGTTTACCGTTAAAATTGGATAACAATTAAACTTATAATGTGATTTTAAGGACACGTGATTTCACTTAATACTAATTGATAAATATGGATATTAATAACAGAAATGAACAATAAAGTGAAGCAAACCAGTGTTAGAATGGAACTCGGCCCTCGCGTTTGAATACCCTCGAACTGGTTGATGCAAGATAATAAAAAATATAACAAGCAGATGAACAAGAATGTAAACGAGAAAGAGAATTATATTGCTTTGATATTAATTCACAATGTGTCCACAAATGATTAGAATTCTCATTTAAACAGTAAAGAATTCTACTTATGGTATAACTCTAATTACAGGAGGAAATCCCATGATTAGCCAATTAATCGTTCCTGATTTGATCTGTTTTGAGATTTACGCCGTGATCTTCGACCAGACACGGATATCTCTCCTTTCTGTTATTGTGTTATCTTCGATCTTGCTCGATGTCTGTCTCATTTGGTCTCGATTGCTACTAGTCTCGATCTCGACAGGTACCTCGATTCCGAACTCGGCACCTTGTCTTCGTGCTTCGGTCTGATCCACTATGGGGCCGACCTTCGAGGCAACTTCCTGGTCTCAATCAAATAATAAAATTGGATGAGCCCGATTTTACCGTATACAATATTGTTTGAGAGAAGCTTGAAGAATGCTAACAAGTAACCATTTGATGAGTTAATAAGCATTGACCGTTTTATATTATTTTTTCTTATCTTATAATTCTTCAATTGTCCATCTCTATTATACTAATGTGAATTACTTTTCTAACAAGCAATAATAATTTTTCGTACCTTTTGATATATTTAATTATCGTTAAGCATAATAAGATGATTATTTTTTTCAAGCTCTTGTCAACTGAAAAAAGTTTCAATCGAGAAATCATCTAAAAAAAACTTTCAAAAAAAATTGTTAAACAGGGTTCTTTTTTCATACCCAAAAAAAAAAAAAAAGAATTTATATGTTAGCCTATTTTTCCAACTCAAATATATGTTTTAGCTTCTGAACTTCATGTGCCGATCGGAAGGAAGAGAATGCTTAGCTTTTGAATGCTATATTTTCTTACCATTTTGATTATTATGTTATTACTTATTTTTGTCCTTAGTTAGGCAGATTAAATGACTTTTATATTGCCTTTTTTAGTTTATCTTCAAAGTAAACAAACGGGACCATGAACTCACTTGTCAACTAATCAAGGGCCTCACATAAGTTTGACGTGAAATGTGAGACAGAATATAAAATTTCTCAGAAAAGTTTCATATTAAGGGTAAAATAGGTAAAATAAAAAGTTTAAAATTGAATTATCTACCATTATAGAAATGTGTCATTCTTTTGAAACAGACTTATAAGTAAAGTGTGTCATCTAAATTAAAACGGAGGGAGTATATTTTTAGTGCTATTTTAAAGGATTAGAAGTCAACCATTTATTAAGTATAAATTCTTTTGTTGACGTTAATTTTTTTTTGGGATCAAAATAATATGATTGCGGTGGAAGTTAATAATACAAAGTTTGATGGACGATAAATCAGAGCGCAAAAGAAATATATACAAAACTATGCATAATAATTTATTATGATTTGGCCAATCAACCTACATATGATCTATCACTAATATAAAAAGAGAAAATAAAATTGTTGAGTCCTAAACATGATTCTCCTAAAGACTACATTGTGTAGATTGTTGTTGTTCTTGTTGAGAGAAGAAAACATAGAAAGAAATTTATCTTCATTCACTAAATAGAGTCCTAATAGATTAAAAATTCAGGGCAAAACACTAACAAATTTTGTAGGTTATTACAAATGAATACTTATATTGAATAAATTTAAAGGGACTTTGTATTCAAATGTGTAGCAGAAGAAAAAAAATAACTGCTTGCCAATGGCAACTGTAGACAGAATCATACTTGTGAAATTTGACCTAATCCCATGAATACTTTCTTTTGGTGTAAACGTCAAGAAAGTAATACTATTAAAAGGAAAACAACAGAAATGGCTTCTGTGAGAATATTGTACACTTGTCTATTTTACCACAGGCCTTAACATGAATGTGTTTATGAGCACGTCGATACCCTCAAAATTGCAGTGGGAAAATGATTAGTATATAAACAGTTGAAATACATTTAGACTAACTAGCAATGACTGATTGAGCCGAAAATAAATGCAAAGGAAAATCTGACTACTATATACAACTTAATTTTCCTCAAAACAAAATTAAAAAGAAGGAAAACAACCCTATAAACATGAAACGCCAACAAAAGGAACCATCAATCAATACTCCAAGAACGTATGCAGTATAAATTGTTGGTTTTTTCCAACTCATCCTGCAGTGTCTGTATTTAAATGCATATAATTTGAATGATGCAGTTGACTCTCTTGCCTTAAAAACTGTACTCTTCAACTAGCAAACTTGGAGAACTAAACTCCTAATCTGCACTTGGCCTTATATACAAATTTCTGCTCAATACCATTATCTTGGTATCGACCAATGGAAGCTAGTACTCAAAATGCCCCCACTGCAACTCAAATTGCATTTATCCGAGAAAATCTCTTCCATTTCTGACTGTTCTGTTTTATAAGGTCTGCTTGAATCTGCATCTATGTCTTTAGGAAGCCATCTTCCTTAAATTTCTAGTTCGTTTTCCATATATTCTGTATCAGACCATTCTTGCTCTTCTTCACTAACCTGACCATCAGTCACTTCAACCATATCTCTCCTAGCAATATTAGTAGAAGAACCGGTATCTATTTCAGAGATGATAGAAGGAGTTCCAAATAAACTTGCATCTTCTATATCGTTGGCATCAGAATCTGCACAAATGCACGCTGATGGATTCTCATGAAACTCTCCCCTGCCTGGTTTTACCTCCATTGGCTCTCCCATGAAACCTATTTGAGACGTTCGAACTTGTGAGGCAAACTCTTCCCATGTCATGTTATTTCGATTAAGGAACAACTTATAAAGCTTCTTAGCATTTGGGCGGATAGTTGGTTTGTGACCAAAATATCTCCTGCGACACGAAAAGGATGTTTCAGAAGTTTTGCCCTTTCCCGGATTAACAGACTAGCAAATAATGTAACATGGTGTTTTGGTAAAGAATATGGCACAGCATATCATTTAAATTATTTTTGAAGTCAGCTAACTGATTCAGGTCAAAAACACCAAGTAGCTTACCTTCTTCCAGCAAGCATTCTTGCCATATTACCGTTGTTATTGGACACGAATACATCACTCTCATCACAAACCATGAAATCTAATGCAGCCATCCTAGAAGAGAAGGAAGAAAAAGGTGCCAACTCCTCCTTGCTGGCAATTGTTTCTTTGGAATAAAAATTTGGAAATAGAGCCTTAAGAGGAGCCAATGTCTCCTCTCCTCCATAGATTTCTCCAGATGCCACATAAATATGAACATCATTACCGAAACCAAGTGCTCTAAGCATAAGACCAATTTCCTCAGGAGTGAGAGGGCATTTTCCATGCCTTCGTTCCTTATCAGGGTTTCTTGCCTGCATTTTATGCCAAAGAAGTAATACCATATTAACTATAAGTAGGGGCAATGTATGGACTAATTGTTAGTACTAAAATAGGTAGTGACTCACATGTAATGTCTTCCACCTCTTTCGTATTTTACCTAGTTCTTTCCTTTCCTTGTCTCCTCCACCGTAATAGCATCCAGAGAATGCAAGCATATCTGGTTCAAACCTAGCACATGGTAAACAAGTATCAGCAAGCATATTCCAATTCAGAATATTGACTTAGGAGTCCATAATCTACACTGACAAGATCAACATTCACATCCTAAAGAGATGTCATTGAATCTGAAATAGTACCAAAACACACATAGGTAATCCAGTTTAACAAATCCGCAATATATGCAACACCAATATGGCTGAGCTTTCGCATTTTCTATTACATCACCAGATCTAGGCAACAAAAATGACTTTTGAGTTCACGTGATTTGCTGTTGTTTTTTTAAGAATGATATAAAAGTATATTTTTTAAAAGAATTCATGAACAAAGAAAAGAACATTTGCGTAAAACATCTGCGGACATAAATGTCAATCAAACTACCTCAGATGCAAGGCAACAAAGTGATTGCTCTTCATTCTTATCCTTTCAACCAATTTTCTACCCATTTCAATTATGGGATCAGTAAACTTCAATGCATGAAAATTGACTCTACATCTCAGCCTCTGCATATCTATATCCAATCGATTGGAAAGCCTGTAATCAAATTTTGTTAGCTGAACAGCCTGCATCAGAACAAAGCAAAGAGTCAACAAAATGAGAATCTGTGTCCAAAAACAAACAAGTTAATCCAGATAAATTTAAAGGTCCAGTTGGAGAAACTGGAAGAAAACAATGTGCAATAAATCGTACAGCTACTCTGTACAATAAGTGAATAAGACGTTGAATCAAACAGTGCAGATGGTGCAGATTTCAGCTTAAAAAAACTTAAAGTTCATGGATGATTCACACAAAAATTCTGCAGGTTGCCTACTCAACTACACAGACATTGTCAATAAGATATGCTTGACTTGCAATTTTTCCTGGAAATAAGGTCGAGCTTGTGTTGTATGGATAGTAATTCTGCGTCTAGCTTTCAGTAGCTTGAAGTTTCAAATCTTGAACTACTATGACTTGGTTGTGCATAAGAGCAACATGGATGGGGAAAATACTACATTTCAGCACGAGTTGCCGCATACATGTATAATGCAGCAAGAGTAACAGAATACTAAGAACTTAGGGAATCATGTGATGTACACAAATTTCCATGTCATTGGATGATATCAACGTTCTGATGCACTGGATAAGGCAAACATACCCCTTTAATCTATAAAGGACTTACATGCTTTTTCTTTAAAATAGGTAGGATGCGAGTTTGATAACACTTGGCATTGCACTTCCTTGGAACACGCGTTGTATATGGAGTTATGACTTTATCTCCAATTCTTGGAATATCCCTAATGATTTTGACATCTTTTGAGAGGTGTGATATAAACCGGTCGACATCAAAAATCTCTGAGAAGTTGCTGCACTAAGAAAGAATTGATTAAGCCTCATGAATTGTAGTACACTATAACAAACACAAAGGTAGCTCATAAAACGCCTTTGTGCAAATATTATTCCAAATAAAACCTTGAATCTTTCCAGTAGGATTTCTGGTCAAGTTTTGGAACTACAAGGACGGCATTCAAGATATGAGCTGCAACAACTGCATCTACAATCTGCATCCAGCACGAATATGATTTGAAACTCAAATTTGATTTAGCATTCTCTTAAATGTGACAGAAAATAATTAGAGTTCCCAGGGCCAAAAACCCGCTCGTTGTGTCTCAGGTTTAATATAAACTTTTACAGTGTCCAGAAATGGACTTGCTGATTCATGATAGCAGGTAAGCAAGACAAGTCAGTATCAACAGAAACTAGATCCACTGCCACAAATATAAAGACCACGAGTAAGTAAATTAATCGGATCCTTAATTTCTTTAACTACTCTATATCGATAACCATCAAAATGATGCTGTTAATTAGTTTCTGTCAGGTCAAAGGAAGAAGATTCAAACAAGGTAAACTGATTATGGGACCCCTTTGCAAAATTATGGGATCAGGGAGCGGACCAGCGCAACTCTCTTGACTATTCATTCATGGTATTATTCAAAAGCTACAACTCGCTCTCCCTATGTAGTTGAATGTTACAGCCTTACAGGTAGCATTAATAACATTTTGTTAGAGTGCTGATGCACCAAATCGCCATTCCAATTTCCAAGTGAAAATATTCTTGTTCTTTCTAAATTTTGATAGAAGCTAAAATACTAATCAAACTGCATTTTTCACTGTTCCCATGCTAAAATTTGGCAATTAACCAATTCAAACGAGGTCTCCTAGTACATTCAAAAGGCAAGATGCCATTCAGGTATCCGCAAGGACATGGTTTAATTAGAGGTTTAAAATTTTGAACACTTGAACTTACAATGCTTTTTTTCTTTCAAAAGCTACCAAAAATGCAAGTATATACTATATCTTAAATGCAGTAAGGTGTGACTTGGGAATTAAATCCATCAAGGAAAAACATTAAAACGACATAAACTATGGTCGAGTATCTCTCTCTGTGGTGCCTCTCCATGTTGTTGACCCCAACTGGCATGAATATTGAAAAAAGAAATTACCCCAGTTCTCTGTTGATTCAAGCCTCCACTAGTTGCAATCATCAAATACCTATTGGGATAAGTATTAACCTCTGCACCTGCAAAGGTGCAACAAGGCCACACATCAGACGAATATACAGAGTACAGAACACGTTACAAAGACCAAAAACAGTCAACTGTTCATTTACTTTAAGACTATATATGAAGATTCAAAGGTGAGGACAAAAGAATAAAGGTGAATCTTTTCTCAACAAAATTCACGTATAATTACAAAAAGGCTAAAACAAATTAAAATGGACCCACTTGGAAATTTGTTGCTGGAATTACTGCAGCCGTTGTATAATTTAGATTGCTTAGAAGTCCATATGTCTCCGCTTAAACTTCCTCCACCCATCTACATGTTCAACAGCAGGAAGAAACTATTCAAACAAAGAAATTAACCATCTATTACGTAGATATGGGAAGAGTAAAAAAGTGCAATATCGGTAACGCTTGCTCACCGGAACGCGAAAGACGTGTTCTTTTTGCAGATTCATCTGAAGCTCCGTTCCGTTATTGAACTAAACAAAACAGAAGAAAATGAAAACAGACCCAGAACAATGATAAACATAAAAGAGAAAAAGTTGATGAAATGAATCATGAGAATATTATTATGTAGATACATACCCAGATGGGATTGATAAGGTGATGGTGTTGAGAAGTGATGGGAGGAGAAAAAAGCACAAAGAAGAAAAGAAGACCGGCGGATAAAGCGGAGAGGAGAGGAATGAGGTGGTGAATACGGCGGCGTCTTTTGAATATCAGAGTGTGGAGAATGATTTGGAGTAGAAGAAACAATCTTTCATGGCTTCGTTGTTTTCTCCTCTTCATATTTGTATAAAATACGAATGATCAAAGTAGCTTTTTAACAGAGTGTATATAGGCTATAGGTGAGAGTTGAGTAGAAGGAAGAAAATAGGAAGTAGTTGATGATGATGGTTTTGGTTGAGAGAAATAAACTGGTTTTCTAACAAACATTTCATTTTCCAAAGACAAACAACATAATCTCTCTTGTGTTTCATTCACCGTATTCACTTTCCCCCAGGTACGGCTGCTTACCTAAAGTTTCTGTGCTTTTGCTTTGTTTCCACCTACTATTCTATTTATATATATATATACTCCCTGCGACAGTGTCACGACCTAATTTCTAATTAGGTGAATTCACGTATTCATTCTTTATCTTTGTGAGATAAAATGTATAGTATATATTTAGTAATGTTGGATAAAAAGTGGACTAGTCTCCGCTGAGGCTAGAGCTATACCTTCTACAAATAAGGTTAATTTAATTTCTTTATATAAAAAACAATATATATACTATATGGAGAAACTATACAATTAATGTACTTAAAATGTATAAAGTAGAAGACAAATTTCTTACCCCATCAAATAGTAATATTGTAATATAAGATGAAATATTAAAAGGCATAAATTTTCGTAATAAAAATATATTTTCCAATGTTTTAAAATTTGTTTTACTCTCTCAAAAGTGATAATGACATCTAAAACAGAACGAGTATAAATTGGGATTCTAATGCTACCGTGTTTAGTTGTATTTAACCCATTGAACTTTTCAAAATGTTCATTAGTAAATTACTAAAATAAACCCAACCGTAGATATCTTCTCTTTGCCTCGACTAAGTCGAACGTAGATTGTACCACAATTGGCAGAAATGTATATGAAGCAAATTAGACTTGTCCAATGATTTTACAAGCCAATGTGTCTAATTTTCAATTAATTGTTCATATTGTGTTATTCGGCTCTTTCTACTTTTGTTTGTCTTAATTATACAGAAAGTGCAACTCATAGATTTAAGCTTAATTCTCATAGAATAAAACGAATTTGAATAAATTAAAGAGGAAATTAGTGAGATAAGTATGATTCATATTGTCAATCAAGATTAGTCAGAGATTGAAGCATAATTAATTAATATTATTTCTCTCTAGAATTATGGTATTTTTACTTTTATTTCAGTACGACAGGATAATGTCATCACACAAAATTGATTTATGTCAAATCCTTTTTCCTTTGGTTTATTTTGTGGGACAAGCATTCAAGCAAAGATCTTTGTAAAGGCAGAAAAAAGGCACATCTCGTTCTTCTAGGGAGCCTAGGAGCTCACGTGCTCCACTGTCTTTCTAATCTTGTTTATTGCTAAGTAGTAACAGATTTAATGATTATTTATAGATTAATTAATTAATTTGTAGTTATTTTTTAAGTTTTTTCTCAAACTCAAATTGCATTTATGCTTGCCACGATTTATACTTAGTGACCTGGACTAGACATTTCCGTTCATCTATTTCTGAGTCTAGATTAGTTACTACACTATTTTACTATTAAGTGCGTAATTAATAGGTTAGCTGGTCAAAGTCAAAATATCCCAATTAGTAACGCCAATGGAAGCGGTCGCCACAACAAATTATGATGTATGATTAAAGAAAGTGATGAGGGTCGTTGGACTGACGTGTACTATATATAATTTGGATTAGGTGTTTCAGGAGTTGTTCACTGGGATGGTGTGTTCTAATTAAGTAATGATTAACATCTTAGGTTGCACCTAATTATTCGGCCCCGCATAAAGAGGCAACACTAGAATTTTGAGCTTATGGGTTCGAGGTTATTAGTCCTTTTAATTTACTGGGTTCTAAATTAACAATTCTTACATATTCAATGAATTTCATAGAACAAACACATAATCTGGATCAAAGCGACTGAGTTCAACCGAACCCGTAGTCGTTGGGCTAGCTCCACCTCTGCCAACGTAAACACCTTAAGGCCACATCAGCAATCACGTAGATTAGGACTGGCTAAGTTCTAGTCGTAATCCAAGATTCAACTTAGTCAAAACCCATATTAAGATACTTGTATAATGTTGGGTTGAGCTGTTTTATGGGAATCATGTTTCAGTCTGACAATATTAATATTGTGGTAGTGTAGTACAACTGAACATGTTAGATTGCCCTCTAAAATATTCATTTGGTAATTGGGGTTTGGTGAATTTATGTGTTGAGGCCGTTGAAACTCTCTCATCCATTCACAAGTTGGAATAAAGAAATCTAATCAACAGAAACATCGATGTTCGTTGATAGCTATAAAAAAAAATATCAGGCATAATATTAATTTCATTAACCAAGAAGTTAATTATTGAATTCTTTTGTCTTGCTGGATTAGACGGGGTTGGAGGCAAAATTAGCAAACATTTATGGAAGAATATTGATGAAAGCTGTTCTTGGAATGATCAAGAAGTAGCTGAGGACAAATTAAGATTCGATTTTTAGATTAGTGTTTGTGTTTCCAAATTTGTATTATTGAATGGATTGCTTTATATTGAAGTCAACATTAATGAATGGAGAAGGTGATTATTTATGGGAAGAACAATTTGATATTTTGATGTGATTAATTACCTACTCAATG
This sequence comes from Nicotiana paniculata, assembly GCA_005239505.1. Classification (NCBI taxonomy): domain Eukaryota; kingdom Viridiplantae; phylum Streptophyta; class Magnoliopsida; order Solanales; family Solanaceae; genus Nicotiana; species Nicotiana paniculata. The sequence continues at coordinate 82 of MDKI01085913.1, read as the reverse complement.
AAGGTATGAACGTGGTTTCTGTTAACTCTCTGTATTTGTAAAACAATTCTGGAAATAATAAAATAAATATATAAATAAACAG
>ML326035.1:2581-33887 GCA_005239505.1 Nicotiana paniculata | reverse complement strand
TCTGTTTAAGTGGGGGAGAATGTAACGACCCGACCGGTCGTTTTGAGTTCTAGCGCGTTGTTCTGCGGTTTGAAGTCGTGAGCAGCTCCATTTCAGGTATTATGACTTATAGGCGTGGTCGAATTGAATTTCGGGAAGTTTAGGGTTGATTTGGAAAGAAAATTCTCATTTCAGAAGACTTAAGTTGGTAGAATTAACTAAGATTGGAGTTTTGAGTAAACGACCTCCGAATCAGGATTTGAAGGTTCTTGCAGGTTCGTATGATGATTTCGAACTTGGGCGTATGTCCGAATCGGGTTTTGGATAACCCAGGAGCGTTTCGGTGCATATTGTGGAAGTTAGCATTTTAGAAGAATTTCATAAATTTGGGCTTGAAGTGCATTTTAGAGTTATTGATGTCCGTTTGGGATTCCAAGTCTGGGAATAGCTTCGTATGATGATTCTTGAGTTGGGAGAGCGATCGGAAGTGAATTCGGATGTCCGGAGGTCATTTTGAAGTCATTTGACTAAAGATAGACATTTGAAGGTTTTCGAGAAATCCGACCGGAAGTGGAAATTTTGATATCGGGTCGGAATACAATTCTGGAAGTTGGAGCAGGTCCGTAATGTCGAATATGACTTGTGTGCAAAATTTGAGGTCAATCGTACGTGATTTGATAGGTTTCTGCATCGGATGTGGAAGTTTGAAATTTCAAAGTTTATAAAGTTTGGATTTGGGTATGATTCGTGGTTCCGATATTGTTTGATGTGATTTCAAGGCTCGACTAAGTTCGAATGAGGTATTAGGACTGAGTTGTGTGATTGGACAGGGTCCCGGGGGCCTCGGGTGTGTTTCGGGGCGAGTTCGGACCATTTTTCTCTGTTTTGCTGCTGCTATCTTCTGGTGTATCTGGTGTGCTATGAGATCGCGGTCCCTTGTGTGCGATCACATAGAAGGAAATTCAAGGGAGCTAGAATTTGGCCTATGCGACCGCGTAGGAGGAAAAAACTGGGCTACAGGGTGAAGGCTTGTTCGATCGCAGGGCTGAGGGTGCGATCGCACAGTGTGCGTATGGAGGCTTCTGGTGCGTGGCTTATACGAATGCAGGTGTTTGCACGCGATCGCACTGAGGAGTTTTTGGAGGCAGCAAGTTTGGCCTATGCGATCGCGTAGGGTTTCATGCGATCGCATAGAGGGTTCAGAACTGGGCAGGGCAGTGTTTTAAAAACGGGTTCTTGGCTCATTTATTCTATTTTTCATCTTGGCATGGAGATTTTGGGAGGCTTCAAAGGGGTATTTTCATCATGATATACAAGGTAAGTAAATTCCATCTATTTTTTAGTTAGATACAAGATTATATGCATGGATTAAACATGAAAATTTTGGGAAAATTTGGAAAATATTGAAGAAACCTAGAAAACTGTAATTTGGATTTTTAGCCACGAATTTGAGCATGAAATTTAGAGTAAATCGTATATTGGAGTTAGTAAGGCTATGGGTAGAATATATCTTCGAGAAATTTTGGATTCTGGGCACGTGGGCCCTAGGGGCATTTAGGTCATTTCACTGAGCGGAGTTGGGAAATTATATAATCTTGAATTGTTGCAAGTATTAGAATATATTTTCATTGGTTTGTCGTTGTTTGGATAGTTTCAGAGCGTTGTGCAACGATTTGAGTCACCGGAAGGGCTTGGAGGCCGGTTATGGAATTTCGGAGCGAGGTAAGTCTCCTTTCTAACTTTGTGAGGGTAATTGTCCCCCTAGGTGAATTACTTAAGTATATTCTATTATCTTCGGGGGCTACGTATGTACGAGGTGACGGGAATCCGTGCGTAGCTACTATTATGCCATGTCCGAGTAGTCTAGGACCCACTAGCATGCCTTACGTGTTGTACCTGTGGTCCTTCCTGTAGTATTAAACTTCTAATATAATTGAAATCGTAATTGAATATCTGAAGAAGACAAGAGTTTATTTTCTTAATCATCTAATAAGAGAATTGATTCCTCTGTGGATAATTGTATACCTGGTAGGGTTATATTATGGAATATCATTAAACTTGGCATATGAGTTTCAAAACAAAGATTTAAAAACTATAGCTCATGTTCCTTTAAGAAGAATTTTACCACCTTCCTTAGAAAACTGCGTTCTTGATAAAAATACGGATTTATTATGTGGATATGTGTACATATGAGCACCTGAGTCGCAATTATGATTCGCGAGCAGGCTAGTCTTATTATTTGTATGTATAACCGCGTCGCATGATCGATTCACGAGCAGGGCAGATAGATGCATCTATGGTTCGAGCCGTTCGGCCCTTGGCATTGTTTGCGCATGATATTTACTGCGTAGTTTCTATGATTTGTGCCTGACTACTGATATGGAATTTTAAGTTGCTAACTAAAATGACAGAGATTTAAAGTTATTTTTTGGAAGAAGTTGTTCCTTCCCGTTGATTATATTGTTATTTGATTAAATCACCCATGATTATTAATTGTTATTAATATGACGAAGGATTAAACTGTTAAATGTGGAAAGAGTTGATAATAATTATTCCTGATTTTAATAAATTGCCTAGGATATTCATGCTAGTGTCACACTTGAATATTCTAAATTGACTTGTAGCAAGTGTATAATTTGACCTCTCTTCTATACCTCTCTGAGGTTAGGCGGGCGACTTACTGAGTACACGTTGTTTTTGCACTAACGCTACACTTGCTGTGCATTTTATTGCACAGGTACTTTCATAGCAATGTGGAGGATTCGGAGACTTAGGCGAGCTGCATCATCCAGAGGCAATCCACAGCTAACAGATTCTCCCTGGTACTGTATTTACTTTCATTTTAAATTCCCTTGTCCAATTTGTATTTCAGACAGGCTTTGTGATGATTGTATAGGTTCTTAGAAATTGCTCATGTACTTGTGACACCGGGTTCTGGGATGTGTTGGGATATATTTACTAAAGTGTAATATTTAAACTATTGTTTTACTTAAAATATTTTTATTTAGTTAATATGTAATAATTTGCAAGGAAATATTTTTTTTCATAAATGTTTAAACCGGATATTATTTCGATTAATTAATGATTGGCTTGCCTGACAATGATGTCCGGCGCCATCACGACCTTATGGATTTTGGGTCGTGACAACATGCTATCATAGCGCTAGGTTCCCATAGGTCTCACGAGTCATGAGTAAGTCTAGTAGAGTCTTGCGGATCGGTACAGAGACGTTTGTACTTATCTTCGAGAGGCTACAGGGCTGTTAGGAGTTCTTCCCTTCTTGATTTCCTCATCGTGCGATTTGATTCCTTTGAGGCTTATGCCTATGTCTATTCCTACTCAATCTTATGCGTCGCGAAACACTTGATATGAATCAGGAATTTGAGGAATATAAATGCTGCTATGGGTGCGGTGCGGGACGTTTCTCCCTGCGAAGTTGATTGAGGCTATTGTCGTTGCCTTGTGGAAGGATATTATGTTGTTTCAGCTCAGAAGCTGTGTTTATGAGAGTGTTGAGGTTATGCTCAGGTGGTGATGATGTTTACGATTGGTTATCGCGCGATGTTGATATGATGATAGAATGATTACCCGTATGTTGGGGGTGATGAATGATTTGAAGGGAGGTCTTCTCAGAGTTTGGTTTCGAGATTTCGGTATTTTAGTTCCGGCAGAGGAAAGGCATTTGGGTTATGAATGGTCGGGTTGGGGTTGATAAACTAGTAAGACTTGGTGTCTTCAAGTGAGGTGGGATATGCACCTGTGACGTGAAGTCGTCGTCATTGATCAAATGGAATGTGTTAAGTTTGTCGGTGCTATGGTTTCATCGATTGCGTAGGGTCAGAGTATTGAGAAGAAGTAATGAAGAATGTGGTTGGCAGAGACCGTGAGGTGCGGTGGTTTAGTACCGGATAAGTGTTGATAATGAAGGCAGCTAGAGAAAGATGATCTTCAGAGAGCTTGAAGTCATGGTGATCTGCTGGTTTGAGAGCTACAGAGAATGATCCTGAAGTGAGGCTAGGAGGTTGTTCCATTTCTAGGAGGCCAGGTGTAAGAAGCGGAAGTCGAGCAGTCGCAAAGTGGGGGAGCGGCAGCATAGTTTGGAATTTGAAGATATTGTCGCGCATTTAATGGATGTCCATGAGGAGCGGACGGACTAGTAAAGTTGGTAAATGAAGCAGGGCGTAGGATGGGGTATTGAAGTCGCAGAGAGTGTGCATTTCAGCGTCGTTGGAGGGTGTCTGCGGGTGACTACCACAGGTGGTTATTTCCTATGAATAGGTTAGTGGTGGCATGGTTGGCAGGTCTCTGTGAGGGGTTCTAGTGGCTATTCGGTAGAAGGCAGAATGTGTGAATGATGCTAGAGAATTTGAGTATTTAGCGACTGCTAGCAAGAGAATTTGGAAGAATGGGACTGATTGGTTGAGAAAGATCATGTTATCAAAGGAGAAAGGATCTCGGCAGGGTCTAGAGTGGTGCAAGGAGTAGCTTCGGGTTAAGTGGGGTAGTCCCGCCATCTACAGTTCGGTTGCAGGATTGGGTTATCATAGGGTTGCTGATTGTCGGCGTGTTGGCAAGTTAGCACAACTAAGGGAAAGGGTAGAATGGTGATTGTGCCTGGGATGTGATGAATGTGTGCAAAAGTTGACCCTGTCGGGCCAGGGTTAGGCTTTGGAAGATTTAGAATTTTGCTTAAGGCATAGGTGGGTTGTCAGGGTAGTGATTCAGTCACGTGCTTCAAGGAGGAGGGTGTTCATGTGCTAGAAGAGCCTTGGATTTGATTATATTCGGGGCCAGTCAGAGTGGGTGACTCTCAATAGCGGTCCTGGTGAATTCAAAGGTTAAGAATGCGGCATTTAAGGGGTTTCAGGCAGCAGTATGATCGAGAATCGAGCTTTTGCAGAGTAATTTCTGAGAAAAAGGAGGATGGTCGGAATGTTCTATGATATGTTTCGGCATGCAAGATAGTACCGGAAGAGTGAGAGAAATAAACTCCGAATTGTAGAAAGATTATCAGGAGGGTATGAGACGGGTTACAGGATTTAGGCAGCATAGTCTTGTGAATCAAGGTCACTCGGGATGAGTGAGGGTTGAGTTTGCTATGAGTTGAAGGAAGTTGCTATTATTCCTGAAGCAATTGAAGATGCTTAAATGAAAATAGATTGATTAGCCATGGTTGAAATTGCACATTTACGGCAGTGATCAGTTCCTTCGGCGTGATTAAGTTATGCATGTGGTTTGTGCCGGTGTGTGCCGGTGTGTGGGGGGCTTGTCGGCCGTCGTAATGGATTTCATGTGGGAGAATTTGAGTGCTATAGCCTGTCAGGTGTAGGCGGATCCCGGAAAGTTTATGGTGGTATAGACTACTACTTAAGGATTTGCATGTTGCGTGATTGTGGGAATTCACTCGTGTGTTGAGATGGTACTCCTGAATTGAGTTAAGTAAAAGGTTTCTATATGATGAAGTGTTCACCCTATTCATGGTTCAGAAGTTATGATGGAATTCTTGCACTACCTCGTATTGGCATGTTAGGTGCGGATTCTTGCGCTACCTCGTATTGACACCGGGTTCTGGGATGTGTTGGGATATATTTGCTAAAGTGTAATATTTAAACCATTGTTTTAGTTAACAGATTTTTATTTAGTTAATATGTAATAAAGTGCAAGGAAAGGTTTTTTTTCATAAATGTTTAAACTGGAAATTATTTCTATTAATTAATGATTGGCTTGCCTGACAATGATGTCCGGCGCCATCACGACCTTATGGATTTTGGATCGTGACACGCGCCCCCCTCTCTTCTCCCTCTCTTTGCGATCGGTCAGGGTATTCGACATTATTGGGACAACTCGTTTCCTTTTGGGAAAGGGGTAAGGATTTGAAGAGTCGCCAACTAATGAATTAAGGTGTGATAGGGCACCTACTAAGGGTCATTTACAAACACAGATTGGATAACCAGAGATAGGGTAAGGGCTTGAAATTACTTCAAGGGGAAGGTGTTAGGCACTCCTCGAATTCCACAACTGTGGTTCCCGGCCAAACAAACTTTGTGAATTTTAAAAACAGGTAGCACATAAGCAATAAAGACACATAGGTAAACGAATAAAGGTTTTGAGAAGATTCGCAGTCTAAGCACACATATGTGCTAAAGATTAAAAGATTTAGAGTCTAGGCACACATATAAGGTTTTGAAAGAGTTATGATCTACACACTCATATGTAAGGGATATGGGGTCCTAGGTTTTTTATCCTATAAGATCACATCACTACAATGCCCGGTAATCACTCCTTAGAAGAGGGGTTGCACGTGGCATTAGCGCACCGGACATCATATCCATGTCTACCCTTTCCCACCCCTTAGCGGTTATTAAGCGAGTTTATTTAACAACCTCTATGCGTGTTGTTACCCGTCCCTTCTTAATGGTCCTGGAGCAGATTAGGACTTCTACCTATAGGCAGTTCTAGACAGACCCCTAAGGTTGAAAGGAGAAAATTCTAGGCGACAGGCAAGAATAGATAGGACTTGAACAGATAAAGGCGGGGAAAAACAATTAAGAGGCTCAGATTTACCTCCACATATAATGCACGTAAACAGCACGACTCAAACACAAATAAGAGCAGTATTATTAGACAAGATCCTAAAACATGATGTCTAAGTGAATATCAAAACACAGAAGATATGCAGTTTTATTTTATAAACTCAGAAGCAGGGGCCCTAACCAGTTTGCCTACTGATTTTAAGCCTGTTAACCATTAGGCAGTAAACACAAAAGCAACAGTTTTCCAGTTTTATAAAGTTGGTTACCTAAGGCTTGCCTAGGCGTGGGGGGGAATGCACAATAGTTATCAGAATTATTTAAAACAGTTTAGAAGTTGTTTTACCTAAAGCATGTTGTTCTAAGTGTTGCAAAGACACAAGGGTTATTACCAGTTTTACTAACACAGGATGATCATATCTGAGCCTGCCTTATGTCCCTTTTCATGCATCAGTAGCTTAGCTAGGTGTGACTTAGTGAAGTCCTAAAACATGGTATCTAATGCGCATATAAAATGCAGAATGATTTATATGCAGAGTTCCAAAAGCAGGATTTTTAAATGCACAGCATGATCTCAAAATATGCAGAGTTCCTAAGCAGGATGTACAAAAGATTACGGCATTGTTAAGCATGGCTTCAAAAAATGTGCAGGAACAACAGTTCATGTTAGTGCTGTTATTTAGCCCTGAAGCATGATTTCTAAGTGATAAAATAATGTGATGCTGAAACAGTATACATGAAACTTAAGAGCATGATATTGAATGTATGATATGCTTTGCATGTATTGGTCCTAAACATGGATTCTAATGCGCACATAGAAATGTAAGCCTAAGGAATGGTTTCTACCCCATTGATATCGACAACAGACATGGCTACCGTCCCCTTTTCACTATCAATTCCCAATATTCGTTTACAACAATTATTACAAACCAATGTGAATGAATTACATAAATAGATAAAGAAAAATAAGAAGTTACACTATAGGGAGCCAGAAAACAGGACCAGATTCTCAGAATCTCAAATGCCCAAATGTTTCATAACCTTTCTCATATCCGGGTGTGTCAGAGTTCCCTAAGGACCTCAAGGGATCCCGGGCAGTGCTCACACCCATATTTCACAACCATAATTGAGTAAAGGCAGTATGGAAGAGCCAGCTCTAATGCATCAGAGTTCAGAGGGATCTCATAGGGATCCCTAAGAAGTCACACATTAGAGGGGAGGAACTTAAGGACCTAAGAGTAGAGTGAGAGTGCTTGATATAGTTTTGAAAAGGTTTTAGTAAGAAAATAGTGTTAAAAGAGACTTGCTTGAAAGAGTTTTGTGAAATAAAAGAGGGAGTCATTAAGTAAAACAACTTTTGAAAAGAGAGAGTTATATAATTAAACAACAACAGATCAAACATAGAGCCAAAACCAAACTCCGCAATACTTAAAGAACACGGAACTAAAACAGGAAGAACAAACCTACACACATGGGTGATGGGGATTGGGGACACATAGAGCACATGAAGTGCACACATAGTTACAAGAGCATGAAAAATCTTATAGGGGTTTAGGGAATGGGCATATCATGAATCTCAGAACCAACACAGGATCAGACAACTTAGGTTAGCTAACTGCTTTGCACAAAAAGGTTCATGATAGAAATCAGGGAAAACATAAGTAAGGCAGAGTCACATTGAGGTATACTACAAAGGGGGTTCATAAGCAGACTGATCCTAAGTGGTTGGACATATTCAGAAGCATGTTGATAAAGCAGTAAAGTAGACATATCAGTTGCAGGTTGAACAACAAAACCACATATAGAAACATATTAGAAACATGATAAACTGAAGCAGTAAAAGAAGCATATTGGTTTGGGAATTCAATTGAAATCAGAACATACCAGTAAAGAAGACAGTAAACACAAAAGTGAAGGGACAGGAGAACACAATAGTTAGTCTTGGCTTGCAGCCAGCTAACTCACAATAATAGTAAGTAACACAGAAAGAGAGCAGAAAGCTTTGGTGTGAGAGAGAGAGAGAGAGAGAAAGAGAGAGCTTTTTGAACCAATGTGCTCCTGTCTTGAGTGAATGAAAGTGCAATGTATATATAGTTTGAAACTAGGTAGATAATAAGGTAAAAATCAAAGTCATGCAGTGATTGGGGAATCAGAATCAATCAGCATAAAATCAATGTAAGTACTCCCTTCAATTAAGGAGTTAACTTCAAACGATAATAGACATGTAATAAATAAGGAAGGGTACCATATGTGACTGGAATATAACACATAAGGAAACAACCTCAGCATATAGAAGTATAAGACATGTAATAGAGGCTAGGTTCAGAAAATCTAATTTAAAGAAAGTACTAAAAAAATCGATTGACATCATAATCGCCCATAAAATAAGGCAAGAAAATATGGAGGGTATCAATCACAGAGAATTAGAGATTCAAATAGGGGTAGTATTGATTAAAGGGAATCAACACAAATTGCATGGAATAAACACATATAGGCAGGACAAAGGCAAGAATTAGAACCCTAATAGGCACGGTAAAGTAAAAATCACATAGAATCAGGGATCCAAACTGGAACATAGTACTTATGAACACAAACTTCTGAGAATAAGCGAGATAAACACATAATAGGCAGGAATAGGAAGAATCGGAAACCCTAATAAGCCAAATAGGGTGAAAATCACACAAAATTAGGGATTCACATAGAACGTAGCATGACTTAGCAGAATAGACATGATATAGGCGGAAGAAGAAACAATCAGAAACCCTAATAAGGTAAAATCACAGAAACTCTGAACGAATTCATAAACAACAGACATGCAAATGAACAAATAAGCAACAACAGACTCAGAACCCATGATTAAGACCAACAAACTTAGAGTTTTGACATAATAAGTCAGACAAAAAGGATAAAAACTTAAATAGACGATTAAACATATTGAAAATCATATAATAACACTTAAATCAGAAGAAGAATCATTTTTGAAAAGCGGTCAAGAAACCCTAGTTAAGGAAAAATCGGAGAAATCATTAAGGAAAACAAAAAAATAACTCATGATATACTCAGATCTATTACAGGTCTAAGAAGTCAAGAGTTGAAAATAGGGTTTTAGAGATAGATAACCCAGAGATGAGAGAATCGGCTTAGAAACCATAGGTTTTAGCTGGAGATGGAAGGATCTTACTCGGACAGGCCAAGGGTGTCTTGATAACGACATGAAAAATCCATGGGGTGAGTTGAACCACCTCTGGTTCCTTTGAGGACCTTAGGGTAGCAATAATCCGGCATGTGAGGGAGCCATGGGGTTGGGGATGGTGGTGAAACCACCATAGTTACTGGCAAGCCAACGGCCGGTGAGTAGGTTTAGTAGAGAGAGTTTTGAGAGAGAAGAGAGGGTGTAATGGCGGAGAGGAAGAGAGAATGAGGGAAATGGGGGGTAGTTCTTTAGAGTTAATTAAGGTAATAATGAATCTGGTCCATTGATCAGGAATGATCAACGGTCTAGATTAAATAAGAATTGGGTCGGGTAGGATAGTGGATTGGGCCTGGGGTATTTTGGCTAATTTATTTGGTTTTGGGGCTGGTTTAATTCAGGCTAGAAGTAAAATGAAAGTGGCTATTTGTTAAATACCCAATTCGAATTAATTAAAATAATTTTTAAAATAGCTAATAATTATAAAAAATAAATTTCATGCATAGAAAATAATTTAAAATAATTATTTAATATTTAAAAATACAAATGACTAATTTCCGTTCAAAAAAAGTATACAATTATATACTTGGGCTATAATTGCAAAGTTATTGCAATTATGGTCAAAAGATGCCATTTTGGCTAATAATGAAATAGTTTGGTTTAAATAGGGCCATAAACAATAAATTAAATCAAGAAATACTTTTGAAATTATTTGTGTTGCGATTTTATAATTATTTATTGGAAGTAAAATGCTAGATAAATTAAAAAAAATATAGGAAAATTATGGAAAAAAAATACCAATCGTTGTTAATGCATAATTTTGAAGGTACATATGCAATTTTAAAAATATTTTGGGAAAACTGGATATCAACAGAATACATGAATACTTATAACAGAGGCCCACAAAGATCACAATATTTAGCCTGAAAAGGCCCACGAAACATTCTAACCAACACCCATAGAATTCTGATTTCATAGGTCTTACGCATTTTATTTTATTTTTATAAGGAAATACATTAAAGGGCCATAAAATTTACCCACAATTGAATAGTGAGATTCCGGTGCAGACAGACATCACATTGAAATTTAAAAAAAAATAGGATCATGTCTGCACTTTTAATCCATACTTTTCAAAATCCCTTACAACTTCATTGTTATCACGTTAAAAGCCAATAGTTCCATCATCGTTTTTCAAATTTTGGATTTTATCCAAAATAGCAATAATTGACAAAAAACACAAAACCCTACAGTGTTCTTCACATAAGATGTTTCAACACTTGGATGAAATTTAAAGAAAAAAAACTTGGCTCTGATGCCACTGATGATCAAACAGTAACAGGGATATCGATTTGTATATCTGTTAACAGTAGTAGAAGTATCAGAACCTGCTTTGATCAATTGCTCAAGCCCGACTTCGTCTCTCTTGAAAACGAAATACTTTTCACAAACTAGATGCCTTCTTCTTTTCTTATAGTGTGTTTACTGAAGACAAAAATATATATATAAAAAAAAGGGATAAAGAGAACTGCCGATAACTTTTTTGTTTCCACGTTGCTACTTCCTTTTAACGTGCAACACTTCTCCTATATTTATGGGAGTTAATAAACTTCCATAAGCCTTATCTTGTATAAGTAGGCCGGGTCAGTCTACATGGGCGACCCGTAATTTAAAAACTCAATATCCTATATTTCTTGTTTACTATGGCGATGAAGACCAGCATGGCTTGTGGTGGGATAGATATGATACCTCCACCCTTAACCAAATATCTCAGGTTCAAGCACTAGGCATGGAAAAAACCTTATTAGGGAGCACTTCCCCCTAAAATGTCACTTATCTGCTTGAGAAACCTGTCGTTAAAGAGTTTTAATGACCGCATTTTTCTTCGTTAATATGAAAACGTAATCAACATAATTACGAAAATTTTAAATTACATGAATAGTAATAATTCTTTATATGCTTTCATACACGCTCAACAATACGGAAAAATAAATCAAATTCTTGATATCTTGTTAATATGAAAAACTGAAATACCATATTTATCATAAACCAATCCAAATTGTAAGACATCATTTTTAACAATTCCTAAAAAGGGAAAGAGTAAAATTGCAGCATATATATGTACACAAGACAATGTCTTTAAATCATACCTGACAAACCAAAAACATCTTATATATACTTCAACTTGCTCTACACTTTCTTCATGGATAGGTTTTTGGACTTCAAGTTTTTGATCCGTTAAAATAAAAAATTTATGTTAGTTTAGTAACAAAGAATAAACAACTAAAAAAGATCATACTAGTAACAGTCCAACTATGCATGTCATGTTCATTTGTTATTGCCAGAGTAAAGACAACAAAAAATTAAAAAAATGAATAAACTGAGACCTCTATTTCACCGAATTAAATGCCACTGCCAAACATATGAAAACCCTTCTCATGAAACATAAAGAAAACTATGGCAAATTTAAACTAAACTATAGAAACTATAGCAAACCATAGCAGCTTTAAACAAAACTACAGAAAACCCTTCTAATGTTGTTGTAACAGTTCAAGGTACAACAACTCTTAATAGGGTTGTTAAGAATTTAAAGGCTGCTACAGCTGGTTTTTCTAAGAGTCCAGGTGCTGGGAAAAAATATGTTGAAATTGAGCATCAAACATCTAAAGCACATGGCAAGTTACTGCTGATTCGCACAAAGAACCAGCACCACAGGTTGTTAAACTCTCAACAGATCACGCTTCGTGGCGTATCAAACCGCCTCGTGGCGTATCATATCCTCACAATAAGTCCTTCGGCCTCACTCAGTCAGAACCTCTCAAAAGCCCCTCGGGTGTATCAGTAAAATGGGGTACTCAACCCAAAACATCATTTTTAAATCTCAAAGTAGTGTAAATCAGGCTGAGTTTTGAAAACAGTAACCACAATGTGACTGAATGAAATCATTATAAACAGTGAGGAAAATAGCAGTAAAACAAAGCCCCCAAGGGGTCTAAACAAGTAGGCACGAGTCCCCAAACATGGGACCAAATATTGCAATAATCTTTAGAACACAACTTAACATATGATTAGAGTAAAATACGCAACTCAATAGTTGTCGCGGAAAGGACCAAGTCCAATCAAAAAATCAGTGTGAGCCACATACTCGTCATCCGACATGTGCGCCATTCTAAAATCAGTGAGAAATATGTAGTCCGGGGTTTCATACCCTCGGGACAAGATTTATAACCATTACTTACCTCTACCGGGCCACAATACTAGTCCGCTATGATCTTGCCTCAAATTGGCTCCCGATTGCTCCGAATCTAACCAAAACCAGTTTAACATCATTAATATATACTACAGGAACACAACCTAATCGAAAACTATCAATTTATACAAGAATCTCGAAATTCGGTCAAACTCGAGCCCTGGGCCCACGTCTCAGAATTCGATAAAATTTACATCACTAGAAACCTCATCATCCCACGATTCTACACATACCAAAACCACCAAAATTGGACCACAATTCCCTACCCAAATCGCCAAAAGAATTTTCCAAATCCTCCTCCCATTTTCCAAACTTTTTCTACTTTAATCCTTCAAATTACAAGCTTGATCCGAACAAAATATCATAGAAACGTCTTTGATAATCCGGGAACTTACCTCCACTGAAGACCCTCGAATTGTCTCTTCAAATCGCCCTCAAATAAGCTCAAACCGCATGCAACAATGGTAGAATGACTAAAATTTCACGGAGGCTTTCTTTTATACTGTTCTGCACAGCAAATCCGCACCTGCAGACCTTTAATCGCACTTGCGGACCCGCACCTGCGGTCCCAGGTGCACACCTGCGAAAACCCACTAACGGACCAATTCTCGCACCTGCGATCTTTTCTCCGCACCTCTGAAACCTGCAAAAACCCACTAACGGACCAGTTCTAGCACCTGCGATCTTTTCTCCGCACCTGCGGCTTCACAGGTGCAGCCAACTCTTCGCACCTGCGGTCTCCTCCTGCCTAGCCTCCTTTCGCACCTGCGCATGGACTTTCGCATCTGCGGTGTCGCACCTGCGGCTACCCATCCGCAGGTGCAGCCAACACCAGAAACTTACACCAGCAGCCATTTACTTCAATTTCCCAAGTTCAAAACTCTGCCAACCATCCAAAATCAATCTCGAAACATATCAACAAACCCCATAGCAGTATTCAAACTTAGTCGAGCCTTCGAAACACCAAAAACAACATGAAAACACTAAAATTACATCAAATTCAAACCTATGAACTTTGAAACTTCCAAATTTCGCCAACGACGCCGAAACCAACCGAAATACTTCCGATTGATCTGAAATTTTGCACACATATCCAAAATGAAATTACGGACCTGTTCCAACTTTCGGAATCCCATTACGACCCCGATAGCCTATTTTCCACTGCCGACCGAAAATCGCCAAAAACTAACTTTCACCAATTCAAGCCTAATTCTACACCGGACATCAAAACTCCATTCTGAACACACTCCTAAGTCCCAAATCACCTAACGAAACTATCAGAGCCATAAAATCCGCATTCTGAAGTTGTTCACCAATAAGTCAACTCTCAGTTGACTTTCTCAATTATGAGGCTACCTTGAGAGACTAAATGCCTCAATTCTCACCATGACCACTCCGGACCCAAACCAACTGACCCAACACAACATAAACAGGCTAAGCAATATATGATAAAGCAGAAATGGGGGAAACCAGGTAAATCTCACGGAACGACCGGCCGAGTCGTTACATCCTCCCCCTCTTAAACAAATGTTCATCCTCGAACGGGTCTAGAAACATACCTGGAGTCTCGAATAAGTGAGGATATATGTCCCGCATCTCCGGATCGGTCTCCCAAGTGGTATCCTCCACCGGCTGCCCTCTCTACTGAACCTTTACTGAAGCTATATCCTCAGACCTCAGCTTTCTGACCTGTCGACCCAAAATAGCCACTGGCTCTACCTCATATGACATATCACCCTCGAGGTGAACCGTGCTGAAGTCCAAAACATGAGACGGTTCACCAACATACTTCCGGATCATCGAAACATGGAACACCGGATGAATACTCGATAAACTGGGAGGCATAGCAAGCCTATAAGCCACCTCCCCAACCCTCTGAAGCACCTCAAATGGCCCAATGAAACTGGGACTCAGCTTTCCCTCTTCCCGAATCTCATAACACCCTTCATGGGCGACACCTTCAGCAACACCTTATCCCCAACCATGAAAGACACATCTTAGACCTTCCGGTCCGCATAACTCTTCTGCCTAGACTGCGCCATGCGAAGCCGCTCCTGTATCAACTTCGCCTAACCCAACCCATCCTGAACCAAGTCTGTGCCCAATAGTCTAGCCTAGCCTCGCCCGACTCAAATCAAGCAACCGGAGATATGCACCTCCTACCATATAAAGTCTCATACGGAGCCATCTGGATACTCGACTGATAGTTGTTATTATATGCAAACTCCGCTAGTGGCAGAAACTGGTCCCATGAACCACCAAAGTTAATCACACAAGCACGCAACATATCGTCCAAAATCTGAATGGTACGCTCCGACTGCCCGTCGGTCTGAGGATGAAACGATGTGCTCAACTCGACCTGAGTACCCAACTCTCTCTGTACGGCTCTTCAAAACTGAGATGTGAACTGAGTACCTCTGTCGGAAATGATAGAAATCGGAACCCCATGCAATCGGACAATCTCCCTGATATAAATCTCAGCTAACCGCTTTGAAGAATAAGTAGTACCAACAGGAATGAAGTGCACGGACTTGGTCAGCCGATCCACAATAACCCATATAGCATCAAACCTCCTCGAAGTCCGTGGGAGTCCAACTACGAAGTCCATGGTGATCCGCTCCCACTTCCACTCCGGAATATCAAATCTCTGAAGCAATCCACCTGGTCTCTGGTGCTCATACTTGACCTGCTGACAGTTGAGACACCGAGCCACAAACTCAACAATATCTTTTTCATCCGCCTCCACCAATAATGCTACCTCAAATCCTAATACATCTTTGCGGCACCCGGATGGATGGAATACCGCGAACTATGGGCCTCAACTAGAATCAAATCTCGAAGCTCATCTACATTGAGCACGCAAATACGGCCCTGCATCCTCATGAACCCATCATGTAACCACATCTCTGGCATCACCGCGACGGACCCTGTCCTGAAGAACAAGCAAATGTGGATCATCATACTGGCGTGCTCTGATCTGATCGTAAAGAGAAGACCTGGAGGATACACAAGCCACTATCCGAGGGGGCTCTGATAGATCCAATCTCACCAACTGACCCGCCAAGGCCTGAACCTCAAGGGCTAATGGCCGCTCTGCTACTGGAAGGTAGGCTAGACTCCCCAAACTCTCTGCTTTTCTACTCAGGGCATCGGCCACTACATTAGCCTTCCCCGGATGATATAGAATAGTGAGGTCAGAATCCTTGAGAAGCTCCAACCATCTCCTCTTACGCAAATTCAGATCCTTATGCTTAAGCAGATGCTGCAAACTACAGTGATCAATGAAAACCTCACAACGCACTCCATACAAATAGTGACGCCAAATCTTCAAGGCGTGAACAATGGCTGCTAGCTCAAGATCGTGCACTGGATAATTTCTCTCGTACACCTTCAACTGCCTGGACGCGTAGGCAATCACCCTACCGTCCTGCATCAAAACTGCCCCAAGGTCAACTCTCGAGGCATCACAGTAAACTGTATAAGAACCTGAACCCGTAGGCAAAATCAATACCAGCGTTGTAGTCAAAGCTGACTTGAGCTTCTGGAAGCTCTCCTCACACTCCTCAGTCCACCTGAACTGAGAACCCTTCTGGGTCAGTCTGGTCATAGGTGCTGCAATAGAAGAAAACCCCTCTACGAAACGGCGGTAGTACCCTGCCAAACCAAGGAAACTGCGAATCTCATAAGTTGATGACGGTCTAGGCCAACTCTGCACCGCCTCTACCTTCTACGGATCAACCTGAATACCCTAACTGGACACCACGTTCCCCAAGAATGCTACTGAATTAAGCCAGAATTCACACTTCAAAAATTTTGCATACTCTTCTCTCTCAAGGTCTGAAGCACAACTCTCAAATGCTGCTCATGATCCTCCCGAGATCGGGAATACACTAAGATATCGTCAATAAACACGATGACGAAAAATCCAGATAAGGCCTAAATACACTATGCATCAAGTGCATAAAGGCTGTTGGGGCATTGGTCAGCCCAAATGACATAACCAAGAACTCATAATGACCATATCTAGTCCTGAAAGCAGTCTTCGAGATGTCTGGCCCCTGAATCTTCAACTGATGATAACCGGAACGCAAGTCAATCTTGGAAAATACCCTGGCACCCTGCAACTGATCAAACAAGTCATATATACGAGGCAAGGGATATTGGTTCTTCACCGTAACTCTGTTCAGCTGCCGATAATCAATACACATACGCATGGACCCATCCTTATTCTTCACGAACAACACCGGTGCACCCCAAGGTAACACACTAGGCCGAATGAACACCTTATCTAGGAGTTCCTGAAGCTGCTCCTTTAATTACTTTAGCTCCGCTGGTGCCATACGATAAGGTGGAATAGAAATAAGCTGGGTGCCTGACACCAAGTCAATACCAAAATCAATGTCCCTGTCAGGTGGCATGCCTGGCATATCTGCAGGAAACACGTTCGGAAAGTCACGGACCACAGGAACCGAATCAATAGCGGGAGTCTCACCACTGACATCCCTAACAAAGGCCAGATAAGATAAACACCCTTTCTCAACCATGCGCTGAGCCTTCAGGTAGGAAATCACCCTGCTAGGCATATACTCAAAAGAACCTCTCCACTCAACCCTCGGACATCCTGGCATATCTAAGGTCACGGTCTTAGCGTGACAATAAATAACAGCATGACAGGGAGATAACCAATCCATGCCCAATATCACATCAAAATCGACCATGCTGAGTGACAGTAGGTCCACTCGGGTCTCCAGACCCCCAATAGATATCACGCACGATCGATACACACGGTCCACAACAACAGTATCGCCCACCGGAGTCGACACATGAACAGAGGTGACTAGAGACTCACGGGGCATATCTAGAAAACGGGAAACATATGAAGAAACATAGGAATATGTAGAACCAGGGTCAAATAAAGCCAAAGCATCTCGGCAAAAGACTGAGACAATACCTGCGATCACGGCATCTGAGGCCATAGAATTTGGCCTGGCTGGAAATGCATACATGCGGGCCTGACCTCCCCCTACTCGACCTCCCCCTCTAGGGCGGCCTCTGGCTGAATGACTACCACCACTGGCTGCTTGGGCGGCTGGTGAAGTAACTGGAGCTGAAGTCGAGGGCTGGCCCCTCTGCTGAGAAGAACCACCGGGACGATCGGGATACTGCCTCCACATGTTCCCGAACTCTCCACACTCAAAACAACTCTCTAGAGCTGGAGGCGGGGACTGATAGAAACCCCTAGCACCAGAACGACCACTAGAAGACTCATGCATAGGAGAACTCTGAACTGGTGGTGCTCGAGCTGCCCTCTGAGCTGGGGGGCACCAAATGAAGTACGGCCTAGCTGAGAACCACGGGGACCATGCCCCGAAGATGCACCACTATACGTTGGGCGGACTGACTCAGGAGGACTCAATGAACGACCCCTACCATGCTGAAACTGCCCCCTGAAGGGAGCACCACTAGAACTGCCTGATCCACGAGGCCTCATGGCCCCCCTCTCCTCCCGCTCCTGGTGGCGAACCAACTCAATATCTCGAGCTATATCAACAACCTGCTCGAATGAAGCATCTGATACTCTCTCCCGAGTCATAAATAGTCGGGGCTGATAAGTAAGACCATCTACGAACCTCCTCACCCTCTCCCTATCAGTAGGGTCAATCTCATAAGCATGCCTAGCCAACTCGGAAAACCTCATCTCGTACTGAGTAACTAACAACTCTCCCTGGCGCAGCTGCTCAAACTGTCTGCGCTGCTCTTCTCTGTGGGACTGAGGAACATACTTCTCCAAAAAGATCGTGGAGAAATGCTTCCAGGTGAGAGGTGATGAACCAACCTTCCTACGCCTCTCGAATGACTCCCACCAAGTAAAAGCAGCACCCGCAAACTGTAGCAAATAAGACCCCACTGGTCTCCAAAATACCCGCAGTACGTAGTATCCTCTGGCACTTATCTAGAAACCCTTGGGCATCCTCGCCCTCTGTACCGCTGAAAGTCGGAGGCTGAAGTCTGTTGAACCTCTCTAACATGTGCTGCTCGTCCTCAAGCATAGAAGGGACCACATAATCTTGGACCAGAGCAACCGGCTGAGCTGGGGCTGCTCCCGGTGCCTGAATACCCCGTACAACCTGCTCAGGTGTCTGGGCATCTAGAGTCTGATTGCCTCCCCCGGCTTGAGCTGCGGTGGCAGTAGAAGACATAGCGACTGCCTGAGCCAAACCGGTGCACACCATCAATATCTGAGACAGGGTCTCCTAAAGACCCGAAATAACAATAGGCAATGCCGGTACCTCAGCCTGTCCCGCTGGAGCACCATCGGCGGGAACTTGATCCTGAATGACAGGGGGATCCCGTGGTACTATCCCGGCTGCTGCGCGGGCTGGCCCCTACCTCTACCACGGCCTCGACCGCGGCCTCAACCTCTCATTGGTCTAGCTGGTGTCTGGTCACCCTGATCGGTATTGCATGTCCTCACCATCTATGAGAGAATGAAACAACGTAAGTTTAGATTTCAAGAATCAATAGATTAGCACGAAAGAGTTCAAGAAAGATAGAATGTTTCCTAAGAGTTCCGCAGCCTCTCGAAGATAAGTACTGACGTCTCCGTGCCGATCCGCAAGACTCTACTAAACCTGCTCATGACCGTTGAGTCCTATGTAACCTAGGCTTTGATACCAAACTATCACGACCCCAATCCTAAATTGGCCGTGATGGCGCCTATCGTGGAACTAGGCTAGCCAATAATCACATATTTACATTTTCTTTCAAAATCCCAACCAATTTCAAGCATTTCATAAAATATACAGAATTTACTAAATACATTAGGCCAATAAACAATTCAACCAACCCCAAAACCCGGAGCCAACATGTCATAAGCATCTAAGAAAATATGTCAAACAACATACTATTATAATACAAAACCTTCGAACGAATAGCTAGATACAACAAAGAAGGGAAAACAGAGATGCTGCGGACGCTGAACAACTACCTCTATATTCCGCACTCCGGCTCTACACGGAATAGATAGCTAATGCTCGGTATCTGCACCTGAATCTGCATACAGGGGTGCAGGGAGTAATGTGAGTACGCCAACTCAGTAGTAATGAAAATAAATCAAGTCTAAGCGGCAAGAACACGCATAAAAATGAGTATCATCGATTCACAATATGCACAGTCTTTCTTTCAAACAGTATATACATAGATATATGAAATCATCATGCCTTAAAACCAACTTCAAAAAAATCGTTTGAAAAATGTATATTTTCGACAATTTCAGACCGAAAGATTTAGTATGAAAATGAAATAAATCATAAGTAGCCCCTCGGGAAAAAACATGAATCATAAATCGCCCCTCGGGCAGAACATCACTCAGCACCTCATAGCCACTCAGTATCAGCCCCTCGGGCAACCTCACGGTCACTCATGCCTCCTAATCACTCATCACTCGGCACTCAGCACTCAGCACTCAGTAGGTACCTGCGGTCACTGGGAGTGTGTACTCACTCAGGAGGGGCTCCTTCAGCCCAAGCGCTAATATCAAGCCACCTCGTGGCGTATCATATCCTCACAATCAGGCCCTCGGCCTCACTAACTAAGAACCTCTCAAATGCACCTCGGGCTATCAGTAAAACGGGGTACTCGACCCAAAACATCATTTTTAAATCTCAAAGTAGTGTAAATCAGGCTGAGTTTCGAAAACATTAAGCACAATGTGACTGAGTGAAATCATTAATAAACAGTGAGGAAAATAACAGTAAAAAAAGCCCCCAAGTGGTCAAAAGAAGTCAGCACGAGGCCCCAAACATGGCTTATAGCCCAAATATTGCAATAATCTTTAGAACACAACTCAACATATGATTTAGAGTAAAATACGCAACTCAATAGTTGTTGCGGAGAGGACCAAGTCCAATCCAAAAATCATTGTGTGCCACATACTCGTCATCCGACATATGTGCCATTCTAAAATCAGCGAGAAATATGTAGTCCGGGGTTTCATACCCTCAGGACAAGATTTATAACCATTACTTACCTCTACCGGGCTACAATACTAGTCTGCTATGCTCTTGCCCCTCAAATTAGCTCCCGATTGCTCCAAATCTAACCAAAACCACTTTAACATCATTAATATATACTAAAGGAATACAACCCAATCGAAAACTATCAATTTATACAAGAATATCGAAATTCGGCCAAACCCGAACCCCAAGCCCACGTCTCGGAATTCTATAAAATTTACATCAATAGAAACCTCGTCCTCCCACGATTCTACACACACGAAAAACACCACAATTGCCTACCCATATCGCCAAAAGAATTGTCCAACTCCTCCTTTCATTTTTTCAAACTTTTTCTACTTTAATCCTTCAAATTACAAGCCTAATCCGAACAAAATAGCATAGAAATGACTTTAATAATCCGGAAACTTACCTCCACTGAAGACCCTCGAATTCTCTCTTCAAATCGCCCTCAAATAAGCTCCAACCGCATGCAACATGGTAGAATGACTAAAATTTCATGGAGGCTTTCTTTTATACTGTTAGACACAGCAAATCCGCATATGCGGACCTTTAATCGCACGTGCGGACCCGCACCTGCGGTCCCAGGTGCGCATCTGTGAAAACCCACTAACGGACCAATTCTCGCACCTGCGATCTTTTCTCCGCACCTGCGGCTTTGCAGGTGCGGCAAACTCTTCGCACCTGCGGTATCCTCCTGCCTAGACTCCCTTCGCTCCTGCGCATGGACTTTCGCACCTGCGGCGTCACACCTGCGGCTACCCATCCGCAGGTGCGGCCAACACCATAAACTTACACCAGCAGCCATTTGCTGCAATTTTCCAAGTTCAAAACTCCGCCAACCATCCGAAATCAATCTCGAAACATATCAACACACCCCATAGCATTATTCAAAATTAGTCGAGCCTTCGAAACACCAAAAATAACATGAAAACACCAAAATTACATCAAATTCAAACCTATGAACTTTGAAACTTCCAAATTTTGCCAATGACGCCGAAACCAACCAAAACACCTCCGATTGATCTGAAATTTTGCACACATATCCAAAATGACATTACGGAACTGTACCAACTTTTGGAATCCCATTACGACCCCGATAGCCTATTTTCCACTGCCGACCAGAAATCGCCAAAAATTAACTTTCGTCAATTCAAGCCTAATTCTACACCGGGCATCAAAACTCCATTCCGAACACACTCCTAAGTCCCAAATCACCTAACGAAACTATCCGACAAATAAAATCTACATTCCGAGGTTGTTCACCAATAAGTCAAGTCTCAGTTGACCTTCTTAACTATTAGGCTACCTTGAGAGACTAAATGCCTCAATTCTCGCCATCACCACTCCGGACATAAACCAACTGACCCAACACAACATAAACAGGCTAAGCAATATATGATAAAGCAGAAATGGGAAAACGGGGTAAATCTCACGGAACGACCGGCCGGGTCGTTACAAAGTATTAATCAATTCACTAAAAAGGGTACAATTTTGAACCTTACCTTGATGAGAAGAAACTCGAAGATTAGTAGTTGTTGTCAATGGAGGTGACGAGCAGTTTCGCCGAATTTAACTTCGTAGTTGTAGGAGAAATTTGGTCGTGACATGAAGTCCCCCTGTGTACCCCTGACGCTTCAGAGTTCATTAGGGTCTCATAGACCTCGAGCCGTGCTTATGCCAAGGAGGGGTAATTTAATCACAAACCAGACTCACACCCAAATACCTCTAATCATTGATTCCTTACTCGTCCTCAAAAGTTTAGAGACAAATAAATGTTAATTCATCAACTCAACTTATCAAAGATCGTGAAATAAGACCAATACAGGTTCATCCACAAATAAACACCAATTTGAAATCAAATAACCGTATTAAGCCTTGCAGCCATCCTTAGAGTACCAATCCATAAACAACTAAGTACTTAACGTAATATGGGCCTTTAGATATTATTGACAGAGCACAACATACAAGAACGGGTCATTACAAACAGATCATTTGTCTGAGGGTGATAAGAAGTCTTGGTGTTGAACACTTATGAGGATCACTAACAGGACGTAGTCAAGCAGAAATCACAAACAAAGAAGGTTGATGCCAAGCTGTCAGTAGATAGGTTCAGAGATGCCTTATTAAGTAACTAGTTAACTCACTCGCGCTTCGCGCGGTGAGATATAATGTTTTTTTAATGGCAAGAAAACAGGTTATGCTCGAAAGAAATCTCTCAATTGGAAGAGAAGTTGACGCACATTTTTTTGAAAAAAATATGTAATGTATGTCATATAGCGTCGTCTTCCTACTTAAATATTATTCACAAATAATATAAAAATAATAATAACTGTTGTAAATAATATTTATTATTAACTTTATGTCTCCCTTGGGATTTTTAAAATAAGTGGAAAAAAGCGATTGACACATCCAATCAATTTCATAATGATATTAGCAACTGTGAACTTTGAAATTTCCCAAACAAAATGGAAATGAAGAATTGAAAATATAATCTTGATGAACTTGTAATATTTATAACAAAAAAGTTACTACAAACAACTCAATCTTTCCATTCTTCACTTCACTCTTCATAGATCCATAATTGATCTCTTTTTTTCTCGAGTAAGATCATTATATTCACGCAATAAATTGCAATTGCATTCGAAACGTCATTACGCATGAGTAATGTATACATGTTTCTAAGCATCCTGAATATACTAAATAGGTCACGTGACTCATGAATGTACACGTTTGTGAACTAAAATAATATAGATAGAGAAGGCAGAGAAAGCGTGGAGTGTTTACCTTTGTCATTGTATGGCAGAGAAGAAGAGGATAGTTGAAAATGGCTTTGGAATTCCTGTTTCTATTTTATGCTGATGTCAAAATCCATTGTATCATACGACTCAAAATAATAGAATGAGAAATCACATTAAACCCTCAATTGAGGATTAGAATATACATGGAGCATAAATACAACAAATACACAAGAATTGGAAGAAAGAACAGAACCTTTCAGCAAAATAATTGTAGCCACCTCCTACTGTACTTTGATTCTTTCCTTGCTTACACCAAATATCAGATCCATTATAAAGAGTAATTCTTTTCAACAACGAAAGTTAATTAAAGTGCTCTTGAAATTCAATTATACTACAAAGAATACAACTATATTCATGTCACGATCCAAAATCTTAACTTAGGTCGTGATGGCGCCCAACAACGGGGTCAGGCAAGACAACACTCAATTTACTAAGGGTTCATTCTTATTAGTTTAAACATTTCAACATAAACTCAATTTTTAAAACTTAAGACATAAATTGACAAGGATAATTAACCAATTTTTAATCAAAAATGGTCATGAGGAGGCGTGAGCCAATATATATATACAGACCTACAATCCATAATAACTATCACGAGTGTGCCAGGAACTAGTGTCACAAGTCATACGGGCATACAAATAGAATATACAAAAGATATAATATATAGTCCCACTGTATGAAGGAAATAGACGGGACATAAGCAAAAGAAACCCCATGGTGCTGCCGGAGATCGCCAGGAGAAAGCAGCTCACCGTGAAGTCCGTTCCGTCTATAATCAAAATCAAGCTCCGGTCCGACAACCAGATGCACCAACCTCAGAACCTGTACAATTAAGTACAGAAGCGTAGCATGAGTACATAAATATATATGTACCTGTGAGTATCCCGCCTAACCTCGAAGAGGTAGTGACGAGAAGTCGACTGGATACTCACTAAGGTCCAACAGTATAAATCAACAGAGTATGATGAAAACAGTAGGCATGTAAAGGCAGTGAAGCAGCAAATATATATAAGGCACTGAAATCCAAGGAAGTACTGGAAATAAATGGACAATTACTATTTCCCCTTCCCCCAAATATCTGTCAAAATAGTGTCCATGAATTTAGTAACAAATAATTTATGCGCATACAGGATAAGGACAATCAGTCGGAGTCATAATAAAGTCATGTCCGTGCACTGCCGAGGGTCGAACGGCCCGAACCATAAGTGCACCTTTCCATAAAATACTCACATTTATGCACTGCCGAGGATCGAACGGCCCGAAGCAAAAGTACATCTTTCAATCCGCAGTGGTGTACGGCCAATTTCCATAAGAGTGGGGGAAATCACACTCCGCTCGCGGAATGTAAATTGCGAAGCAGTCACATGCACACACACTATTCCTTTTTAAATTATTTTTCGGTAAAGAATTTCCTACAAATTTTCTCAAATTCCATTATCTCAGGGAAATAAGCCGCATGTAACATTTAATTTATTAAGCATTTAGTTCATATTAAGCAAAACACAAGGCATGATGTGGACCTAACTACCCAGACATAATCATAATAGCTGCTACGTACAGACTCTCATCACTTTGTACGTACATATCCCCCACAAACATTAACACATAGCACTTAGATCACCTATGGGGACAATTCCCTCTTACAAGGTTAGAAAGGAGACTCACCTCGCGTCGCACCTACTCCCCGGGTCAAGAATGCGCCCGAAACTCCGAACTCGACACCCACGGACTCGAAACTAGCCAAACGTTATACAAATATATCAATTTATATTCAAAGCATGGAATTCTCCTATTATTTAGTCAAATTCACCATTCTTGAAGAAATCCCAAAATCCAACCCCGGGCCTACATGCCCGGATTCCAAAAATTCTCAAAGGAAACACTCACTCATAACCTAAGGATCGTTAATATATGATTTTTGTATGAATTCATAGCCAATGCACGGA
Organism: Nicotiana paniculata; assembly: GCA_005239505.1. Lineage (NCBI taxonomy): Eukaryota > Viridiplantae > Streptophyta > Magnoliopsida > Solanales > Solanaceae > Nicotiana > Nicotiana paniculata. The sequence goes on along the minus strand of ML326035.1, from coordinate 8,179 downwards.
TAATTTTCTACATTTTCAAAGGCCCTAGGTTACTACCCCAAATCCTTAATTTTCACTAATTAGGTAGTTAATTTAACTTGTAATACATGCATTAAGCTAATATTATGGTAGAATTTACTTACCTTCAATAACTAGGTCGTTTGCCCCTCCTGAATGCTGAAAATCGTCCCAAGGAAGAAGAAGAAAGTGAAGAAAATGAATTAAATCCCGCTATAAAAATACACTGCCCAGTGGTTTCCTCTATGCAATCGTAGCCTGGGCAGCGCGATCGCAAGGCTTTAAATGACCAGGCCCACATGGGACTTGTATGCGAACGCGGAGGGAGCCCTGCGAACGCACAGGGTAAGGAGTAGCTGGGCTGGACCAATAGCCGGGCTCTATGCGAACACGGGGGAGGTGTGCGAACGCACTGGGTCAGGAGCCCAACCCATTGCGATCGGGTTGCCTTTTGTGCCAACGCACAGGGCATTCACCACCCCTGCCCAGTTCCTTCTTTGCAAACGGGGTAACCACCCACGAATGCAGAGAAGGAAACCAGACCTTGAATTTCTGGTGTTTTGAAATTAGCTCCGAGGGGTTCAAAACTCACCCGAGCCCCTCGGGACCCCATCCAAAGGCACTGGAAAGTCTGTATTCATGATACAGACTCGCTCGAATTTTCGGAACGTGAAAAACAACAAAAAAACTAAGAATCCGACCCCAAAACCAAATTGAATCAAACTTTGAACCTTAAGTTCTAGAATTCGCTAACAATGCGCTGTACCGACCTATACTACTTGGAATGACACTAAATTTTGCAGGCAAGTCAGAAATGACATAACGAAACTATTCCCAGTCTCAGAATCCCGTTCGGACCTCGATAACACAAAATCACGTTCCAAACCACAATATGAACTTAAGGAAACTCTTATTTCGATATTGGGCGCCGAAATGCTCCCGGGTCATCCAAAACCCATTACGAACATACGCCCAAGTCCAAAATCATCATACGAAGCTACCGGAACCGTTGAAACTCTATTCCGAGGTCGTTTACTCAAAATGTTGACCGAAGTGAAACTTGGCCTTAAAGGCCAACCTTAAGGAACCAAGTGTTCCTATATCACTCTAAACACTTCCGAATCCTGCACCACCCATCCCCGCAAGTCATAAATCATAATAAGTCGCTACGGAAAGCCTCATTTAGGGGAACGGGGTCCTAATACACAAAACGACCGATTGGGTCGTTACATTCTCCACCTCTTAAACAAATGTTCATCCTCGAACGGGTCTAGAATCATACCTGAAGTGCTGAATAAGTGTGGATATCTGCTCCGCATGTCCTCCTCGGACTCCCAGGTCGCTTCCTCGACTGGTTGGCCCCTCCACTGGACCTTCACTGCAGACACTCTCTTGGACCTCAACTAGCGATCATGTCTATCAATAATAGCAACTGGCTCCTCCTCGTAGCCCAATCTCTCATCCAACTGAATAGTGCTGAAATCAACCACGTGAGAGAAGTCGGCATGGTATCTCCGAAGCATGTATACATGAATGACCGGATGAACTCCTGATAAACTGGGAGGTAAGGCTAGCTCATAAGCAACCTCCCGAACTCTCCTCAACATCTCGAAGGGACCTAAACCTCGGGTTCAGCTTGCCCTTCTTCCCAAACCTCATAATACCCTTCATCGGTGAGACCTTCAACAGAACCTTGTCTCCCTCCATAAATGATACATCACGCGCCCTCTGATCCGCGTAACTCTTATGTCTGGACTGTGCTGTACGGAGCCTCTCCTGAATCAACTTCACCCTCTCCAAAGCATCGCTCACCAGGTCGGTACCATATAACTTAGCCTCGCCAGGCTCAAACCACCTGATAGGGGAACGATATCGCCGACTATACAAAGCCTCAAATGGATCCATCTCGATGCTGGACTGATAACTATTATTGTAAGCAAACTCGGCCAAAGGCAAGAACTGGTCCCACTGACCTCCGAAGTCAATCACGCATGCCCTGAGCATGTCCTCCAATATCTGAACTGTACGCTCCGACTGGCCATCAGTCTGAGGGTGAAATGTTGTGCTGAGATCTATCTGGGTGCCCATCTCACTATGCAATGCTCTCCAGAAATGCAAGGTGAACTGAGGACCTCGATCTGATATAATGGACACCGGCACACCATGCAACCGGACTATCTCCCGAATGTAGATCTGGGCTAACCTCTCAAAAGTATAAGTAGTAGCCACTGGAATAAAATGCGCCGATTTGGTCAATCTATCCACGATGACCCAAACCGCGTCAACCTTCCGCAAAGTCCGAGGCAACCCAACCACGAAATCTATAGTGATGCGCTCTCATTTCCACTCAGGAATGGGCATCTGCTGAAGTAGGCCTCCTAGCCTCTGGTGCTCATACTTCACCGACTGGCAATTAAGACACCTAGTCACATACTCCACAATGTCCCTCTTCATCCGCCTCCACCAGAAGTGCTGCTTCAAATCACGATACATCTTCGTAGCACCAGGATGAACAGAATACCGAGAACTGTGTGCCTCCTTTAGAATCCTCTCCCTCAGGTCATCAACATTAGGAACACATAAACGGCCCTGAAGTCTCAGAACACCATCCTCGCCAATAGTAACCTCCTTGGCACCACCCTGTACCTCTTTCTCCCGAAGCTCTGCCTAGCACGGATCATCAAACTGCCGAGCCTTAATTTCACCCAATAACGAAGACTGAGCGACCACATGTGCTAGAACTCAACGAGGCTCTGAAAGGTCTAATATCACCAGGCGACTAGCCAAGGACTGAATGTCCAAGTCTAGAGGTCTCTCCTCTGCTGCAATATAAGCGAAGCTACCCATACTCTCCACCTTCCTGCTCAAAGCATCCGCTACCACATTTGCCTTGCCCTGATGATATAGAATGGTGATGTCATAATCCTTCAGCAACCTAAGCCACCTGCACTGCTTCAAATTAAGATCCCTCTATTTGAACAAGTGCTGCAAGCTGCGATGGTCTGTGTAAACCTCACAAGACACCCCATACAAGTAGTGTCTCCAAATCTTAAGAGCATGAACAATCGCCGCCAACTCCAAATCGTGCACAGGATAATTTTTCTCATGAAACATTAGCTGGCGCGAAGAATAGGCAATAACTCTCCCTTCCTGCATCAACACACACCCCAAGCCAACACGCGAAGTGTCGCAATATATTGTATACATCCCAGAACCGGAAGGCAATACTAGAACTTGTGCTGAGGTCAATGCTGTCTTGAGCTTCTGAAAGCTCGCCTGACGGGGATTTTTTTTCTTTTAGAAGTAATAATTCTTTAGGTGGATGGCGTTCCAGCTTGTTGGTAGAAGTATGTCGTCCATAGCTTCCAACTCATAGGCGCCTTTCCCAGATATGCCTCGAATTTTGTAAGGTCCTTCCCAGTTTGGATTTAGTTTCCTGCACCTGCTTCTTTCATTGATTGAAAGACTTTTTTGAGGATAAAGTCACCAATTTTGAAATACCTGAGATGAGCTTTATGGTTGTAATAACGCTCTATGATTTGTTTTTGAGCTGCCATCTGTATCAATGCTGCTTCTCTCTGTGTTTCGAGCAGGTCCAGGTTGGTCCTCAATTCGTCGGCGTTTTCTCCCTCCCTGGATGTTGAGAACCTTATGCTCGGTTCGCCAATCTCCATGGGTATTAAGGCTTCTGAGCCATAAACAAGTGCGACCGGAGTTTCTCCCGTGGCTATTTTTGAAGTTGTTCTGTATTCCCATAGTACCGCTGGTAACTCATCAGGCAAGTTTCCTTTGGCTTTATCCAGTCATTTCTTTAGATTGTTGATGGTGACCTTATTCATTGACTCAGCTTGACCATTAGCCACGGGGTGGTACGGCGTTGAAGTGATCCGCTTGAATTGCCAGCTTTCGAAGAATTATGTGATTTCGAGCCTATGAATTGTGGGACATTATCACACACGATTTCCTTTGGTATTCCAAAGTGGCATATTATATTTCGCCAGAAAAAGCTTTTAACTTTCTTTTCTCGCACTTGTTTGAATGCTTCTGCCTCTACCCATTTTGTAAAATAGTCGGTTAGTACGAGTAAAAATCGTACCTGTCCTTTAGCTGTGGGAAGAGGTCCCACTATGTCCATACCCCATTTCATGAAAGGCCACGGGGATATTATTGGATGTAATAATTCTGCTGGTCGATGCATGTTATTGGCAGACCTTTTACATCTGTCACATTTGGATACGAAATTTTCGGCTTCTTCTTCCATCTTAGGCCAATAGTATCCTCCTCTGACTAGTGTTTTCACTAAGGATCTCGCCCCTGAGTGATTTCCACAGTGTCCTTCATGGACTTCTTTCATCACAAATTCCATTTGGTTAGGTCTGAGGCATTTAGCTAGGGGTCCACCGAATAACTTGCGAAAAAGTGAGTTGCGAATAAGGCAGTACTGTGCAGCTTTGCGGCGAAGTGCTTGAGCTGCTTTCCTGTCTTCAGGTACGGTGCCATTCTGCAAAAAATTAAGAATTTCGTTTCTCCAGTCCCAGTTTAGGTTGTTGAGAGTTACCTCATTCCTGTCCTGGTCTATTATTGAATGAAATAGTTGAACGACAATTGTATTCTCTTTGTTCGTTATTTCCATGACTGCTGCGAGGTTAGCTAATGCATCTGCTTCTTCATTTTCCTCTCTAGGTATTTGCATTACCTTCCATGTTTTGAATTGTCTTACGAGCTCTCGTGCTTTTTCAAGATATTGTTGCATTCTAGTTTCTTGAGTGATGTAAGTCCCCTGTATCTGATTTACTACCAGTTGGGAGTCGCTGTTGATCACAATTTGCTCGATTGAGAGCTCTCTTGCGAGTTCAAGCCCTGCAATAACAGCTTCGTACTCTGCTTCGTTGTTAGTTATAGGAACACTTGATAGCTTGCCGTGTCTTTTCACCCGTGGGTAATTCCAAGACTATGCCTAAGCCGACACCTTTTATATTTGAAGAACCATCGGTGAACAAGGTCCATATGCCTGGATTAACACCGTTAATGAGTTGTAACTCTTTTTCTACTTCAGATACAATGCTATTACTAAAGTCAGCAACAAAATCAGCTAGTCTTTGAGACTTAATTACAGTCCTAGGCTGATAAATTATTTCATGCTCACTTAATTCTATGGACCACTTGTCTAATCTTCCTGACAATTCCTGTTTATGCAGAATATTTCTTAAAGGATAAGGTCACAACGGTGATTGAGTGGATTGAAAATAGGGTCATAATTTCTAGATGCCATTATTAAAGCTAAGACTAACTTTTCCAGATGTGGATATCTAGTCTCAGCATCTAGCAAAGTTTTACTTACATAATAGACAGGTGATTGTTTTCCTTTTTCTTCTCTTACCAATACTGCACTTACGGCAATTTCTGAGACAACCAGGTAGATGTACAATCTTTCCCCTTCTTTTGGCTTTGAAAGCAGTGGTGGTTTCGATAGATAAATCTTCAGGTTCTTGAGGGCTTGCTGACATTCTTCAGTCCATTCGAACTGATTCTGCTTCTTGAGAACTGAGAAGAATTTAAAACTTTTTTTGGAAGATTTAGAAATAAACCTACCTAAAGATG
>ML326034.1:0-10339 GCA_005239505.1 Nicotiana paniculata | reverse complement strand
CCTATCATAAATGCCAAATCTCGAACTCTGCGATCCGCATAACTCTTCTGCCTGGACTGAGCTGTACGAAGTCTAGCCTGAATGATCTTCACCTTGTCCAAGGCATCCTGGACTAACTCAGAACCCAACAATCTAGCCTCTCCCGGCTCAAACCATCCGACTGGAGACCGACACCGTCTACCATACAACGCCTCATACGGAGCCATCTGAATGCTCGACTGATAGCTGTTGTTGTAGGCAAACTCAGCTAAAGGCAAGAACTGGTCCCATGAACCACCAAAGTCAATAACACAAGCTCGCAACATATCCTCCAAAATCTGAATAGTACGCTCGGACTGCCTGTCTGTCTGAGGATGAAATGCTGTGCTCAAATCAATCTGCGTGCCCAACTCTCGCTGAAATACTCTCCAGAAATGGGAGGTAAACTGAGTACCTCGGTCTGATATAATGGATATGGGTACACCATGCAGTCTAACAATCTCTCTCATATAGATCCTTGCCAGCTTCTCTGCTGAATACGAAACTGATACTGGATGAAGTGCGCTGACTTGGTCAGCCTATCCACAACGACCCATACTGCATCAAACATCATCTGAGTCCGTGGGATTCCAACTACAAAGTCCATGGTGATACGCTCCCAGTTCCACTCGGGAAGCTGAATCTGCTGCATCAAACCACCGGGTCTCTAGTGCTCGTACTTAACCTGATGACAGTTCAAGCACCGAGCTACATAAGCTACAATATCCTTCTTCATCCTCTGCCACCAATAATGGTGTCGCAAGTCCTGGTACATCTTTGTGGCGCCCGGATGAATAGAATACCGGGAACTATGGGCCTCCTGGAGTATCAACTCACGAATACCATCCACACCAGGCACACAAATTCGAACCTGCACCCTCAAAACTCCCACATCATCAACCGTAACCTTCTTGGCATCTCCATGCCTGACTCTATCTCTAAGAACACATAAATGGCGATCATCATACTTCCTGGTCCGAATACGGTAATTCAATGAAGAACGGGCTACGGTATGGGCCAAAAACACTGCAGTCTTAGAAACCTCATATCTCACAAATCGGTTAGCTAAAGCCTGAACATCCAAAGCAAGAGGTCGCTCTCCGACTGATAAATAGGCAAGACTACCCATATTGGCTGACTTCCGGCTCAAAGCATCGGCCACCACATTGGCCTTCCCCGGATGATAAAGAATGGTAATATCATAATCCTTCAGCAACTCTAACCACCTCCTCTGGCTCATGTTTAGCTCCTTCTATTTGAATAGATACTGTAAGCTCTTATGATCCGTGAACACATCACATGGCACACCATACAAATAATGCCTCCAAACCTTCAATGCATGCACAATACCTGCTAACTCCAAGTCATGAACCGGATAGATCTTCTCATGAACCTTCAACTGACGAGAAGCATAGGCTATAACCTTGCCATCCTGCATCAACACTGCACCAAGCCCAACCCGTGAAGCATCACAATACACGGTATACGGTCCTGAACCTATGGGTAGAACTAACACTGGTGCCGTGGTCAAGGCTGTCTTGAGCTTCTGAAAGCTCGCCTCACACTCATGCGACCACCTGAACTGAGCACCCTTCTGAGTCAACCTGGTCATCGGGGCTGGAATGGATGAAAATCCCTCCACAAACCAGCGATAATAACCCGCTAAGCCCAAAAAACTCCGGATCTCTGTAGCTGAGGTGGGTCTAGGCCAATCTCTAACTGCTGAAATCTTCTTGGGATCCACTTGAACACCCTCTGACGATACCACATGGCCTAGAAATGCAACTGAACTAAACCAGAACTCGCACTTGGAAAATTTTGCATACAACTAACTATCCCTCAATCTGGAGGACGAACCAAAGGTGCTGCTCATGCTCCTCACGGCTACGGGAGTAAATCAAAATATCATCAATGAAAACAATCACAAATGAGTCCAAATAGGGCCTGAACACGCGGTGCATCAACTCCATAAAAGCAGAGGGGGCATTTGTCAGCCCAAATGACATCACCAAGAACTTATAATGCCCATAACGAGTGCGAAAGGCTGTCTTAGGGACATCAGACGCCCTAATCCTCAGCTGGTGGTAACCAGATCTCAAGTCAATCTTGGAAAACATTGAAGCACCCTGAAGCTGGTCGAATAAATCATCAATCTTCGGCAAAGGATACTTGTTCTTAATAGTAACCTTATTCAACTGCCGGTAGTCAATACACATCCTCATCGAGCCATATTTCTTCTTGACAAACAATACTAGAGCACCCCAAGGAGAAACACTAGGCCTAATGAAGCCTTTATCCAACAAATCCTGCAACTGATCCTTCAACTCCTTTAACTCTGGCGGGGCCATACGATACGGCGGAGTAGAAATAGGCTGGGTGCCCTGAGCTAACTCAATACAAAAATCAATATCCCTTTCGGGTGGCATACCCGGCAGGTCAGTAGTGAATACCTCTGGAAACTTATGAACCATGGGCACAGACTCCATGGAAGGAACCCCACCGCTAGAATCACGAACATAGGCCAGATAGGCCAAACAACCCTTCTCGACCATGCGTCGAGCCTTCATATAATAAATGAATCTACCAGAAGAATGACTAGGAGTCCCCCTCCACTCCAAACGAGGTACCCCTGGAAAAGCCAAGGTCACTGTCTTGGCATGACAGTCCATGATAACATAATAGGGGGATAACCAATCCATCCCCAATATAACATCAAAGTCAACCATATCAAGAAGCAAAAGATCAGCCTGAGTCTCCAGACCACCAATAACCACTAGGAAAGCACGGTAGACTCGATCTACCACTATAGAATCACCCACCGGTGTGGACACATGCACATCAGTACTCAAGGAATCGCGGGGCATACTCAAATAAGGGGCAAAATATGAAGACACATAGGAGAATGTAGAACCCGGATCAAATAACACCGAAGCCTCTCGGCTGCAAACTGAAACCGTACCAGTAATAACTGCATCAGAAGCCTCAGCATCAGGCCTGGCAGGAAAAGCATAGCACCGGGGTTGAGCCCCTCCAATCTGAACATCTCTAGGTCGACCTACTGCGACCTGACCTCTACCTCTTGTGGCATGTCCTCCACCTCTATGAGTCTGACCTCCACCTTTGGCACCCCGACTGCCACCCCTAGCTGGCTGAGGGGGTGGGGTGTGCCTGATGTGGGAACCATGGCATGGGAACCCTAATACTGAGACCCACCAGAACCTCGGGGGAAAAATCTGGAAATATGCCCCAAACCACCGCAAGAATAACAAGGCCTCTGCTGATGTGGATGCTGACTCTGGAACTGGCCCTGTCGACCCTGATAACCACCCTGGAAGCTCTGAAGCGGCGGTGCACTGATAGGTGCTGGTGGTGCACTAATAGGAGCTGGCGGTGCACTGTGAGCTACCTGAAGTGCCGACTGATAGGGTCTGGGAGGATGACCTCTGCCGAAAGAATCCCTGCCCCCAGATGAGGCTCCACTGAATCGACCGAAGTGACGGGGCGTCATGACAGCTGTCCAAATAGTCCTGGGGATCCTTTGATGGTACACCAGTAAATGTAGTAGTGAATAACTTGGTGAATCTATCCAATCTCCATAAAGCATCTGCTGACATAGTTGCTCCCTCAACTGCCGTGGCCACAATGCCCGGCTGAGCTACTCCGACCGTCTGATGTGCCGGAGTCTGGAACTGAGGATCTAGCTACTCCGGAGTGCGAGTATCAGGAGTCTGGGTCCCTCCCCCAGCCTGAGAGACGGCTGGTGCAGTAGGAAGAAGACCGGCCTGAGCCACACTCTCCATGAGTCCCACTAAGCGGACTAGAGCGTCCTGAAGCACCGGGGTGGCAATGAACCCCTCTGGGAACTGAGCTGGTACTGAAACTGTTTGAGTAGGAACCTCACCAGCAAAGTCTACCTGTGGGTTCTCTACTGGGGCTGCTGCCCTGGGTTGTACCCTGCCCCTGCCTCGGCCTCGGCCCCTCGTAGGAGCTGCAACAGGAGAATCGGGCTGCTGTCTAGATGAGGAAGCACGCGTTATCGCTATCTGCGAGAGAATATAATCGAAACACAATTAGCATTTAGAATTCAAATCGCACGACAGGAAAGAGGAAAAATGAAGTTATTCCTAACTTTGCATCCTCTAAGGGATAAGTACATACGTCTCCGTACCGATCCCTCAGACTCTACCAAGTTTTTCCGTGAGTTGTGATACCTAAGCAACCTAGTGCTACGATACCAACTTGTCACAACCCGAAATCCCAACTTCAGACCGTGATGGCGCCTAACGTTGCACCCGCTAGCCAAGCCAACGTGTTAACTGAATTGATTTATTAACAAGTGAAAATAACAAAAAATGACTAGATAATTGAGATAAAGTGCGGAAGCATTAACAAAAGCTAAATAACAATAGCTAATAACGAAGAAATCCCTTTAAGTACAAAACCCAAGAGTGGAGTCACAACCTCACGAGCCAGTCTAAGACTTGGCTAAAAACAACAGTTTGAAATAAAATGATATATCTTGCTGGAAACACATAGATGACAGAATGAAAGATAGACAGTAACGCCGAGATCCACGAACGCTTGCAGAACTACCTCGGTGTCGTCTGGAATGGACTGAAGGATACTCCCTCTAACAACGTCCACTAGGTCTGGCTGCCTAATCTGCACAACATAAAGAAGTGCAGGTGTAGCATCAGTACAACCGACCCCATGTACTGAGTAAGTGCCGAGCCTAACCTCGGAGAAGTAGTGACGAGGCTAGGACACGACAACAAATTGTACCTGTGCAGTTCAATAGCATAGCAGAAAATGAACAAGAATACAGTTACGGGGAAGAACATACTGGGGATAAAAGGGCAACAATTGCTAAAACAGTAGAATCAAGTACTAACTGGAAAGTAGAAGTAAAGCAGGAAATAACAACTCGAAACAAGTAAAATAGACAGGATAAGGCGCGGCATGACCCCTCGTGCATAGCCTCAAAATCACACGGCACGGAATGTCCCCTCGTGCATAAATAATAATGTCTCGGCACAGAATGTCCCCTCGTGCAGCAATAATAATCAATCGGCACGGAATGTCCCCTCGTGCATAAATAATAATCAATCAGCACGGAATTTTCCCTTGTGCATAAATAATATAATCATCGGCACAGAATGTTCCCTCGTGCATAAATAATATACTCATCGGCACGAAATGTTCCCTCGTGCATAAATAATAGTCATGGACACGGAATGTTCCCTCGTGCATGATGAATATAAAAACAACAATTTATATGAAAGTTTAACAATACGACATTTCAAATGTACAGAAATAATCAACAAAATTCTATTGTCCCGGCAAGGGACTCAGCTATAACTAATCTCACTCATAAGTATAATGTCAACAGTAAAATCTTCGACCGAACACATAATCAATAACTTTCTACGTCATGAAGTAAACTCAAGGTACCACTTCCAAGGTTCCCGATAATTCACAACACGGAGAATATCAAAGACATTAAATAACTCATCAAAATTCGACTCACGGGCATGCTTGACCACAACATATAGGTACACGTCACCTCACCTATAAGTTGGACATGAATTACACATAGAAAATAAGACTCTATACCTATTACCTCAACCTAAGGTTAGGCCAAACACTTACCTCAGCTCCAAGAATGCAAGTCAAGCCTCAATCACGGCCTTTCCTCTTGAATCCGACTCCGAAAAGATAATATATAGAAATAATTGACTTAATAACATCAATAATTATTCAATAACTCAATCCCAAAGCCTAATTATACATTTCCCATAATTCTTCCAAAAATACCAAAATTCGACCCCGGGCCCGCTTGGTCCAAACTCGAGGTTCGGACCAAAACCCGATAACCCATTCCCCCATGACACCGAATATAATATTTGTTTTGAAATCCCACCCCAAAATGAGGTTGAATTCCAAAAATTTCCAAAAGCCCTAACTCTACCTAAAACCCCCAATTTCTACCTATGATTTCATGTTTTTAGACCTAGAATCTAGTGATTGATGAAGGAAAATGAAAGAAATTAGAGTTAAGAACACTTACCTATGAAGCTATGGTGGAATGATCTCCTAAGAATCGCCCAAGAAGAGTGTAGAAGAAGAAAATGGTGAAAGAATGTGAATATCCCGTAACTATTCTGTTTTTGAACCTTAAAATCACCGGGTGAATTAGCTCTATGCGATCGCGGAAAGGGAGTTGCGATCGAGTAGAGGCCTGAGTCACGTGCATTGCGATTGCGGAAGGGAAGTTGCGATCGCTTAGGGTCCCTAGTCTTGGCTATGGGATCGCGGACGGATGGGTGCGATCGCAGAAGGAAAAATACCCAGCCCCCTCCCCAGCTCTCCTATACTCTACGCGATCGCGGAAGTGCCTATGTGATCGCATAGAGTCACAGAAACATCCTCTCCCCATACTACACTACGCGATCGCGGGGCAACCTATGCGATCGCATAGTGTAAAAATCTCAGAAACCAGAAACTGCATATTCACACCAGATTTTTCCAACTCTTTTGCACCCCGACACCTACCCGGAACTCACCCGAGCCCTCGGGGATCAAAACCAAATATACACACGACTTCAAAATCATCCTACGAACGTATTCGAGTAATTAAACCACCAAAATAACATAAAAACAATGAATTAAACTAAAAAATCCATAGAATTTCCTCAAACTTCATAAACTATCAAAATTTTCAATTTTTCCCGAAACACGTCAAACCAAGTCCGTTTCTTTCCAAATTTTATAGTAAACTCACATAACACATATTGAACCTGTTCCGGGTTCCGGGACCATAATACGGACTCGGTAACACAGATTTCACATCAAAGTTCATTTTCAAAAGTCTTTATTATTTCAAGAAAACAATTTCCTTTAAAAATTCATTTCTCGAACTTGGGACCTCGGAATTCAATTTCGGGCATACGCCAGGTCCCATATTTTCCTACAGACCCTCCGGGATTGTCAAATCACAGGCCCGTGTCTGTTTACCAAAAATGTTGACCAAAGCTAACTTTATTCAATTAATTATCATAAATTTAACTGTTTAACACATTTCCACATAAAGGCTTCCCGGCTACGCGCCCGAGATGTGCACGCATATCGAGGAGAGATTAACAGAGGCTTTCAGGGCCTCGGAACACAATTTTTGCTAAATTTACACAAGATGACCTTTTGCGTCATCACTCTTAGGTTTACATTTACTATATGTGCATTAGAATCCATGTTTAGGACCAATACATTCTAAGAATGTCATGCATTAGATATCATATTTTAGGTTTACTGCTTCAGCATCTCATTTGACCCTATTTATCACTTAGAAATCCTACTTCTAGGCTAAATAATAGCATCAACATAAAAAATATTGCTCCTGCACATCCTGAAATTATGCTGTAACTTCCTGTGCATTTAGAAATCATGCTTTAGGAATTCTGCAACCATTCTGCATCTCTATGTGCATAATAGATACCATGCTTTAGGATCTCGCCCAGTCACACTTAGTTAAACTAATGATGCATGAAAAAGGACATAAGATAGTGTCATATTTGAACATCCTGTTTTAAATAAACTGGTGATAATCCCTGTATTTTGCAACACCTAGAACAACATGCTTTTAGGTAAAACTACTTCTGAACTGTATTTAACAATTCTGGTAATTATTATGCACAATCCCACGCCTAGGCAAGCCTTAGGTAATCAATCTCTTTTAAAACTGGAAGATTGTTGCTTTGTGTTTATTGCCTAATGGTTAACAGGTTTTAAAATCAGTAGGCAAACTGATTAGGTCCTGCTTTTGTGTGTATAAAATTGAAGTTGCATATCTTGTGTGTTCTGATTTTCACTTAGACATCATATTTTAGGATCCTGCTTAATAATACTGCCCTTGTTTGTGTTTGAGATGTGCTGCTTATGTGCATTATCTGTGGAGGTAAATCTGAGCCTCTTAGTTACTTTTTCCTGCATTTATTTGTAAAGTCCTATCTGTTCTTGCCTGTCGCCCAGTATTTTCTCCTTTCAAACCTTATGGGTCTGTCTAGAACTGCCTATAGGTAGAGGTCCTAATTTCCTCCAAGACCATTAAGAAGGGACGGGTAACATCGCGCATAGAGGTCGTTAAACAACACTCGCTTAAATAACCACTAAGGGTTGGGAAAGGATAGATATGGATATGATGACCGGTGCGCTAATACAACGTGTAGCCCCTCTTCTGAGGAATGATTATCGGACATTGTACCGATGTGATCCTATAGGATAAAAAACCTAGGACCCCCTTATCCCTTACATATGTGTGTTTAGATCACAACTCTTTCAAACCTTGCATATGTATTTTAGACCTTAAATATTTTAAAACTTTAGCACATATGCGTGCTTAGACTGCGAATCTTTTCAAAATATTTTACTTGTTTAAACTTTAATTTCTATTTGATATTTGTCTAAATTCACAAAGTTTGTTTGGCCGGGAACCACAGTTGTGGACTTCGATGGGTGCCTAACACCTTCCCCTTGAAGTAATTTCAAGCCCTTACCCTATCTCTGGTTATCCAATTTGTGCTTGTAAATGACCCTTAGTAGGTGCCCTAACACACCTTAAAATCGTTAGGTGGCGACTCTTCAATTCCTTATCCCTTTCCCAAAAGGAAACGAGTTGTCCCAATAATGTCGAATACCCTGACCGATCCGAAAGGGGAGGAAAGAGGGGGGCGCGACACTGGTCATGGTGGAGGTGGGGGAGGAGAGGGCACATTGTCACGAGGCACTCGACCTCGTCTATTGGCTTGAGGTTCAAGAGGGACCTCATCCATTTGATCATCCTCAACATCCATATCCCCCAAAGCAATATTTCTGAGGTCATTGTTTGCCATGATTGCACCTACAATAACTCCACATGGTTGTATAATTGAATTATACTGACAAATAGCCTAAAACTAATTACGAGTTGTAAATTAAACTAAAAATTGAAAAAATCCTACAAGTGATTGAGGCATACCAGATATGAAGTAGTGCAAATGAGTGATCACAGATGTTGAGTGTGTGTGGCAGATGATTTACTAGACGATTTCAATTTTTAGACTTGTGAATGCTCAGAGAAGGAAAAACGTAATAGTAACCCTAGGCCTTCTATTTATACTGGATGGAACTGACTGAGAGTAAGAGTGTTGAGTGTTGCTGCAGAATTCCTACTGCAGTCAACACTTTGTTACCTGGGGCTTAGAAGACCTTATTGTTTTGCGGTCCACAGAATTTGTTGTGCGGCCGCAAAAGTTTTCGCGGACTGCGGATTTGGACTTATGGCCGCAATTTGGCCATTTATATGACAAACCAACTTTAGAGAGTTGGCATTTTTCCCTTTCAATTTGTGTGGTCCGCAATGCAATTGTGCGGCCGCAGAGCCCCTTTTGCTATAGCCACCATAACTGTGTGATCCGCACAATACACTTGCGGTCCACACTTTTTTCCAGCCTTAGCTAATTTTCTTGGCACAGTTCCTGTAAAGTACACTCATCCCCACAACACATTTCAAATCCATTTAGCACAAAAGTAACACCTATCTACAAAAGAAAAAATAAAAAGAAAAAGAAAAAGAAAAAGAAAAAGAAACATGGGTTGCCTCCTAAGAAGCTCCTGATTGAACGTCGCGGCACGATGTATATTACCATCATTTGAAATGAACAACTGCCACCACGTGGCCATCATCAACCTTTCCCAAATAATGCTTCACCCATTGACCATTGACTCGGAATACCTCATCATTTTTGTTCTTCAAGCCCTATGCGCCAAAAGGTGTCACACCCACAATTTCAAAGGGACCACTCCATTTCGATTTCAGCTTTCCGAGAAACATCTTAAACCGTGAGTTGAATAACAAAACAAGACCGCCCGCATTGAACTCCTTATTCCGAATGTATTTGTCATGGAGGTATTTCATTTATCTTTGTACAAGGACGAACTTGCATAGGCATGGTACCGAAACTCATCTAATCCATTCAAATATGCAACCCGCAAGTTAGTGGCTGCATCCCAATAAAAATCCAATTTCTTTAAAGCCCACATGAATTTGTGCTCAAGTTCCACCGGAAGATGAAAAGCTTTACCAAACAACAACTGGTACGAAGACATTCCGATAGGAGTTTTGAAAGCAGTCCGATAGGCCCATAATGCATCATCAAGCTTCTTTGACCAATCCGTCCGGTTAGCATTAACTGTTTTGGACAAGATACTCTTTATCTCCTGGTTAGAGACTTCCACTTGACCGCTAGCTTGTGGATGACAGGGAGTCATAACTTTATGAGTGACAACA
>ML326032.1:0-83626 GCA_005239505.1 Nicotiana paniculata | reverse complement strand
ATATATATATATATATATATATATATATATATATATATATATATATATATATATATATATATATATATATATATAGGCGGAATGGCTTCTTGACAACCTAGACTTGTAGAACATTTGAAATCTGATACATGAACTTTAAACTTTCTCATTTGAACACTCGAACTTATGATTCCCCTAACTAATAAACACATTTGACCGTTGACCATTCCTATGTAGAGGAGCTGTAGATGACATTGCAATAATGCGTACACATCATTGCTATTAGGCGCGTAACTTAATTTTTTTGAGTAGTTTTTATAAAAGAACAAAAAGGACAATAAAGAAAAAGGGAAAAAAGCAAAATGACCCTTGTTTCTTTCGTGACCCCTGCCTTAGGTCCAGCTACACCTCTTTCACTCTCTTCTCTCTTTCATCCATTCTCCGTCCAACTTCTGTTTTAACATCAGGATAGGAATAATACAATGGATGCTCATCAAATCCAGATTCAAACACACTTGTTTAGTAGATTTTTTTGTCACTTTCTTCTTCTTTTTTTCTCTTATTAATAAAGTTCTCAAATTTGTAATTCACAAAGTGATTTGGATTTCTGAATTCAGTGACGTAGGTCTCTATTAAAAGGCTTGAAATCAAAAATTCGGAAAAAGAAATTCAAAACAATTTTCCTTTTTTAGTAATTTTTTTGTTGTGTAAACTGAGATTTGGATTCTTTCCGATGATACCATCGGAGAAGACGATCAACTAAAGCATTTTGTCTAGCATCTTTTTTTAGATATAGTCTTTGGATGGTTTCAAGAGTGATAATTTCGAGAAGGAGTAGTCTATTGCTACATTAACAACATTACAGACTTTAATGTTTCTTTCAAACACAATTCCTAGGGTGTCTATCCATAGTATTTCATTGACAAACACCGGAGGCACTACCAAAAAGTTAATTTTTGCTTCCAAGTGCTTCCTTGCTTTCTTCGCCTGTTTGTCCGCTACCTTATTTTCCTCCCTAAATGTATCATTTACTGGTGGATGCTCCAGAGCTGCTAGGAGAGAAATGCATTCACAAACCAAAGGATCATAGATAAGATGATCATTATTTATGCATTCTATTACCACAACTCAGTCCAGATTGGCCTCCAAAGGTAATAGATTGTTTGGTACTGCTATTTTTAGTCCCAGCATGAAAGCTGTTAGCTCATAATGGAGTGTATTTGTGCAATTCAGGTTTCCTATGAATCCCATTACCCAATCCCCATTGGTGTTTCTAATTACACTTCCTATATCTCATGTCTTTTATTTTGGTGATTAGCACCATCAATGTTTAGCTTGTAAGACCCCATGCTAGGTGGATGCCATTTCACTGTTATGATAGTATTGGGGCTTGGACCTTGATATCCTATAACTATATGCATGAACTCTACAACCCTATGAATGAAACCCTATAGGGAACATGTTCCCTCTTATTATTGTAGTAGTTGTTGTTCCTGGTTAGCCAAATTTTTCAAAGACAGAATATGAGCAATTTCCCCCATTCGAGAATGCCATGAATTTCTGGTGCTTCACCTTGTTATGGGCGTGGACCCACTGTCTTTGGCTAGTTACAGGATTTGGGATGTTGAGGTTGGATTGACTCTGTTCAGAGAGTTTTCCCTAGCACTGCTTAACATCGTCAAAGCTGATGAAAATGTGATTTATGGTTTCCTCCTCCTTGTCATAGAAGAAACACATGGGGTTAAGGTTCATTCCCCTGGAGTGATGGTATTGAGTAGTGTGGAGCCTACCATGGGTTACCAACCATAAGAAGTATTTTATTTTGTTGGGTAATTTTTGAGCCCAAACCCAATTGAAGCCCCTCCCAGTGTTGTGATCTTGTCGTTGGTTCTGACGTCTTATTAAATTATAGGTAGATTTGGTTGAGAACAACCCATTCCCAATTTGGTTCCACACCATCCTATCCAAATTCTCAGAATTAGCATTAATAAAGGTAGAGTGATGGCGGCCACTACATAATCAAGAAGGTTGAAAGACGGAATGCTAAGGTCCCATTACCCATTAGAGTAGCATGAAGCCACATTCAAGATTTCCTCTCCCATGATAAGGGGGCCACTGATTATGGTTCTAAGAGGCTCCATGCTAGGGATCCATCTATCCTATAAAGATTAATTCTATCCCCCTTGTGGACTATCCACCTAGTAGCATTGCTACATACAAACCATCCATTCTTGACATTTTTCCAAGTGCTAGAGGTTATATGCCTAGTAGGTTCCTGCTAGTAAAATGTTTGTGGAACAGGACCCTTGCCCACATGGCATTTGGGTTATTGAATATTCTCCAAGTCAGGCCTGTGTAGTTGGCAGTGTATCTGTTCTCAGTTGTGTGCACTGTAAGCACGTAATTTTTTACCTGGACATTAGAATTAACGTTAATATTCGTAGTTTTTTTAATATTTATTTGAGTTTATAGATATTTTTATCTGAAATTTTAGTTTTAAGATATGAAATTGAAAACACAAAAAATAGTTTCATTTTTTCTGTTTAATTTGGGTATTAAGTATTTTTAGAAATATATTATTTTTATTATTATTTGAAAATACCAAAAAATAGTTTTATATTAATTAGTATGTTTGGATAGTTTTATAGAAATATAGTATGTTTGAAAGCCAATTCCCGCTTTGAAACACACAGGTCATGAAGCTTAGTCTAATTACTGCATGTTCCCATTCTTCTATGATTTCCACAAATACCACCGGCCTCCCATCCAATAAAACCTTTGGCCGCCACCCCAAAAAAGAACGAACAGCAGTGAGATTCCAAAAATGAGAGGGAGGAGCTGCAGAAAAAGAGGAAACAAAGAATCAGCGACCCACCCTTTCCTCTTTCAGTGTTGTCGCCTTCGCCGGCGAACCAGACGACCTCCTCTCCAGAAAACACCATAAAATTCCTCATCTTTAGCTACCATTTACATCACACCGAGCTCCATTTTTACCAGCAAAGAAACTCTGAAACCGGCAGTCTTCAGTAAAGGAAGGTCGTCGTTCGAGTCGCTTGAGGTTTGAGATTTTCGTTGTGGTCTCCGGCTTACGGTCTGTTTGTGTTCAGCTATAGTGTCGTGTTCTTCTTGTAAACCAGTTGGAAGATCTTAATATAATTAAAGGTTTCAATGGTCCGTCGTTTTCTTCTTTACCGTTTTGATCGGAAGATCATACTTGGTTAAATTTCTATAATCTGTTATGGCTGTGTCGTTTGAATTTTTCGTGTTAATAAATTTCCTTGTATTATGTGGTGGAATATTTTTGTGTTCTGTTAACTTTGTTGTGAATAATGAAAGTACTTAATTTTGAATTTTTCAACCCCAAACTTTTTCAACGCCTAAGCTTCTCAATGGATTTCCTTAATTAGGACCTCCGCCATTAATCATGTTTCTTAGGAAATTAATTAACCTTTTTGGATATTCGTAGAAATGCCTTAGGTGCGCATTTAATCTACTATGTGATTGTATACATGTTCGCGTGACATGATTATGATTCCCAAAATAACAAAGGTATGCGTTTGCACGACTTTGTGGAACAATCTTAACAATAATAAAGTGCAATTAATTGTGTACACGGATGCGTGACATGATTTTAAATAGGTGATTCGTTTTCAAGATAATTCTATAATCACGAAGAATCAAGTAATTAAAAGCGGTAAAAGGCAAATGTGCTTAGTCTCTAAAATGAGTAATTAAACAATTAACTAAGCCAAGAATGATTAAAAGGAACTGTGCTAAAACTATGGAATTTGTAAATGCCTAACACCTTCTCCCGGGTTAACAGAATTCCTTATTCGGTCTTTTGGTCTCGCAGACATTTAAACAGAGTCAAATTTCCACGATTTGATATTTAAAATAAACAGGTGACTTGTGACACCATAATAGTTATCCCAAGTGGAAACTCTGAATTAAATAATTGATCCCATTTTGATTAATGTCACTTTAATTGGAAAAACTCCCTATTCCCTCGAAAAAAAGAGGTGTGACAGCTCTGCCGAATCTGTTGGGGACAAGAACCCAGAACATCTGGTTCAGGGTTCAAAATTCGAGCTTGTAATATAACCTGTACTTGGCTTTATAGTTTGTTTATATTACTGTGTTTATAGGCCTGATGTGCTAATTGTCGCTCATTTACCGCTTTGATATTATTTCAAATGTATTAAACTGCCTTCTTACGCCTCCTTTATGAGTCTTCTAAAAATATGGTGCACACGTACGCGTGACCTACTTTTCTGTTAGAGGTTGTACCAAATAGAACGAGGTTAGATCAGCAACTAGGTCGGGTAGACGTTCGTGCTCCCGGTACATTGCCCCACCTCGGCTCGAGCTGTCTGCTTGGGTAAGCCCTGTATAGAACACACACCCAGTTTAAACCTAGAATAACATAGCCTCAAGATGGATCCCTAGTAAGAACGTTTTATTTGCATCACGTGCATTTGACTTTGGGGATTCAACACAAGGATTGGGTCCATCTAGGACAGGTGTATCCAAAAATAAAAGACCATCCTGATGCACTCTATATGCTACATGTTACATTCTTCAAGGGTAAAAGGGGCCAATTGGCGGACTAACGATGATTGAGGGTAAATGAGAAAGAAAGGAGGGTGAAGTGTAAAAATGAAGCAAGTAGGGCTAGTTATATTTTCTTTCAATTTGTTTTCAAGAAAATACCAAAAAAATAAAAATGAAAAATCCAAAAAGATTTTGCACTCTTCCATCATTTTTCCAAAAAAAAAAAAGACAGAACATGTTTTCTCCACATTAGTTGTTTTTTTTGAATTCCCGCCCGTATCCAATCTTCCCGAACTACGCATACCTATTTCTCGTCTTTTAGGGCGCGATTCATAGGCAGACCACATATGGTCCGGTCTTCCTAGTGAGTCTTAAGTCCTTGGCTTCGGGGTTGCAGCCAAATCTTGCATGTCTAGCCACTTTTGGCCACATCGGTCATTTTGCAAAATAGGCTATTTTCGCAAAGTGAATTGTTGAACCGTGTCTGGAGAGTCTTGAATCCACAATAAAATTTTATTTAATTTTAAGGTCCATCCTTGTTGAATTTGCATGTCTAGCCACTTCTGGCCACCTCGCCCGTTTCGCAAAATGGTGTCATTTTCGCAAAAGTGGTTCATTGACCCATGTCTCAGAATCTTGAGTCCGCAACTAGGTGTCCTATTACTATAAGGTTCGTCTTTGCGGAATTTGCATCAACCGCGTTTGGCCATATCAACAATTTTTGCAAATTGGGTCATTTTTGCGAAGTAATTTCTAGGGCCATAATTATTGGGAGTTTGAAGCCATATAAGCCTTAGTGAGTTATTTCCATGTCTTTAAGGTGACCTTTGTTGAGTTTGCACTAATATCCACTTTGGCCACGTAGGTCATTTTGCAAAAATAGCCCAATCATTTCTTGCATGTGTCCAATAGGAGGTGTTGTGATTTCACATAGTGTCTCGAGTCAGTAATCTATTTGGTCTTATTTTTCTCATTCAGGTATGGATTCATTTACCAGAGCTCGAGCATGACAGATACCCCAGGGCCATCCAGTTAGGATCACTGCATTTAGGAGCTGCTTAAGGAGACTTTTTATTTTTTGAGTTTGTTTTTTATGTTGTCTTGTACTTTATAGTCATGTCCAGTAGTATTGATTCTTTAGTTGGTGTCGAAGTTTGTCGTAGTATAGACGAGTTTGTCGAGTATCTCATTGTCATAGTTCCTGTTTTGTATTTGAAAATCGAAAATGTTATAAATGAAAAATCCAAAAAGATTCTTTTTTTTTAAGTTTATTTTGTCCATTACTTTTCCAGAACTACGCTTGGTCTGATTTATGTGGAACATGATACGTAGGAAACCTACATAGGATTCGATCGAATCATTTTTAAAATTAAAAAGAAAAAGAAAAAAAGAGAATGAAGTTGTGGGACGTGAGGGGTGAGAAAAAGAAAAGAGTGATAATTAGAAAGAAAAAGAGAGGAAGGAAGATGAGCAAGTCAAGAAGTGTTAGAAAAGAAAGAAAAGAGAAGATTGAAATGAACAAATGATTCCAAGTGACCTTGTGACCTCAAAGTCATTCTAGAACCGTTAATTGTTGCTATGTACATTGCACGTAATATGATATTTTTATCTGATAAGAGAAGATTGGCTTTATTTTTGTCACGACCCCGATTCTCCCTCCGTGAATTGTCGTGACGGCACCTAGTCCCTACGACTAGGTAAGCCTAGCACTTTGCGCAAAATGAAATGAAAGCATGAACATAATAGCTATCAGTAACAATAATCTAAATAAGCAATTGAATGTCGCTCGGCATATACAATTTGCAACTTCCGAATGTACAAAACAATCTCAAAACCCCGAAAAACAGTAAGTCACAAGCTAATAAGAAGTCTTAATTGTTCTATACATCATTTCTAAAGAAAAGAGGGAACATAAGGGGATTGAGGGGGACTCTGAGGATCTGAGGCGCGGGCAGATGTACCTTGAAGTCTCCGACAGTAGCTACTGCGAATAGTAACGAGGCTAGTGAGATGAAACTGGATCAACGCAAGAAAATATGTGCAGGAAAGGGCATGGGTACACCATAAAAGTACCCAGTAAGTGCCAAGCCTAACCTCGATCGAGTAGTGACGAGGTCAGGACAGGGCCCTACCGGTATATATATATATATATATATATATACATATTAAAGTAAGGCAGAATGAAATATCGCAGTAAAATAAAGATTGAATTTAATGAGTAAGAAATCATAGAAGGCAACAACTCAGTACACCAAAATACAACAGGGGATCTTCCGAGATACCGTCTCGTAGTCCCAAAAGTAAATGTGTAGGGGGGATCTCCCGGAATAACGATCCATAGTCTCAAAGTAAATATGCAAAATAGGGGGATCTCCCGGAACACCGTTTCATAGTCCAAAAATAAATATGCAGAACATGGGGATCTCTCGGAATACCGTTCGGTAGTCCCAAAGTAAATATGCAGAACAGGGGATCTCCCGGATTACATATCCGTAGTCCCAAAGTAATGTACAGTCCAAACAATAGAATTCAATAATTAAAACATGGAATCCTACAATTCAGCCTAAGCACAAGTTAAGGAAAAATGGGTAAATTCACTAAACATGCTGCACGTAGTTCAGATAAATAGTTAAGGCAAGTAGGCATGCTATTCTAGTCTAACAGGATACTACACATTCTGATAAGATTCAAATAAGAAGGAAAACATGTTATTACTTAGTAGAAATCAGGTTTTTACAACAATTAGCCCGTGTACGTACGAGTCACCTCATGTACACGTCGCTCATATATCAAAAACAATATCAATCCTAAGGGAAGTTCTCCCACACAAGGTTAGGCAAACCCCTTACCTCTAACCAAGCTCAAATCAATCTGAAACAATTCTCTTTCCATGAAAATTCGACTCTGAATGGCCCAAATCTAGCAAAAATCAATTACATAACATAAATACAATTACAAGGAACTAATCTAGCTACTGAAATCAAAGCTAAAGAAAGAAATTTGAAATTCGCCCCAAAACGCCTCCTCGGGCCCACATCTCTGAATCAGGTAAAAAACAAATTATGAACACCCATTCACTCACGAGTCCAATCGTACCAAATTTACTCAAATCCGATACCAGAATCTCGATCGAAAATCCAAAATGCCTTAGAACTTTTCTCAAATTTTCCATCCTAAATCACTAATTTGATGAAAATAAGTACATAATCATGGGAATTAACCAAAACTAGGTAAGAATAACTTACCCCAAACACCCACGCAAGAATCTCTCCAAAAATCCCCTTCTACCTAGCCCCAAATTCAATTTTGTGATATGAACTCAAAACCCTCCTTTTTGAATCTTTTATTCTGCCCAAGTTTTCTTTATCATGAACGGGGCCATCTTCTCGCGTTCGCGTAGACCAACTTGACTGCCTCTCAACTTAACTCAATACGAACGCGTCCATCCCCCCTCGAACGTGATGCTTTACCAACTTTGACCTTTGCGAACATGACCAGTGCCTCGCGAACACGTAGAACAAAAGACTGGGGGTCCCCAGCTACCTCACTCCTCTTCGTGAACGCGACCCTACTCCCGTGTTCGCAATGCATACATAGATCACACCTTTGCATTCGTGTTCTCTTCTTCACGAACGCGAAGAGCAAATCCTCCTAAGCTCACAAACACTCTTCGCGAATGCGAGGCTCCTCTCGCAAACGCGTTAGAGGAAATCAGAAGCATATAGCAGAAGATAACATATATCTCACAAAGGCCAAAAATGATCCGTTAGCCACCTGAAACTCACCCGAGGCCCTCGAGACCTCAACGAAACATATCAAAAAGTCATATAACTCCATGCGAACTTAGTCGAACCCTTGAATCACTTAAAATAACATCAAAACACCAATTTACACCCGGATCCAAGCCTAAGAAACTTCTAAACTTCCGAATTCCACAAACGACGCCGAAACCTACCAAAACGCATCCGATTGACCTCAAATTTTACACACAAGTCAAAAATGACACCAAAAACTTACTCCAGCTTCCGAAAATCCAATCCGACCCCGGTATCAAAATTTCCACTACCAGCCAAAATGGCCAAAATTCCAACTTCCGCCAATTCAAGCCTAATTCTACTACGGACCTCCAAATCACATTCCAGACGTTCTCTTAAGTCCAAGATGACCTAACAGAGCTAACAGAATCATCAAAATTTGAATATGATGTCAACTTTTTCAACTTAATCTTCCAATTAAGAGACTAAGTATCTCAATTCACTCCGAAATCACTCCGTACCTGAACCAACCAACCCGGTAAGACATAATACAGTTATAAAATGCAAAAGAAGTAGAAATGGGGGAATCAGGGTTATAACTCTCGAAATGACCAGCCAGGTTGTTGTTTCCTCCCCCTCTTAAACAAACATTCGTCCTCGAACGAGTCTAGAAACATACATGGAGTCTCAAATAGGTGTGAATATTTGCTCCGCATCTCCCGCTCGGTCTCCCAAGTGGAATCCTCCACAGGCTGACCTCTCCACTGCACCTTCACTGAAGCTATATCCTTTGACCTCAACTTCTGAACCTTCCGCTCCAAAATGGCCACCGGCTCCACCTCATAAGTAGTATCACCATCCAACTGAACCGTGCTGAAATCCAAAATATGGGATGGATCACCGATATACTTTCGGATCATAGAAACATGAAATACTGGATGTACACTCGACAAGCTAGGTGGAAAGGCAAGCTTGTAAGCCACCTCCCCTATTCTCTAAAGTACCTCAAAAGGCCTAATGAACTAGGGGCTCAATTTGCCCGTCTTACCAAACCTCATAACACCCTTCATGGGTGATATCTTCAGCAGAACATTCTCCTCGGCCATGAAATACACATCACGGACCTTCCTGTCCGCGTAGCTCTTCTGCCTGGGCTGCGCAGTGCGAAGCTGCTCCTGAATCAATTTCACCTTGTCTAATGCATCCTGGACCAAGTCTGTACCCAAGAGCCTAGCCTGACCCAACTCAAACCATCCCACCGTAGATCTACACCGCCTCTTGTATAAAGCCTCGTATGGAGCCATCTAAATGCTCGATTGATAACTGTTGTTATATGCAAACTCTACGAGCGGCAGAAACTGGTCCCATGAACCCCCGAAATCAATGACACATCCTCCAATATCTGGATAGTGCGCTCAAACTGTCCATCCGTCTGAGGGTGAAAGGTTGTGCTCAACTCAACATGAGTACCCAACTCTTGCTGCACAACCCTCTAAAAATGCGATGTAAACTGTGTGCCTCTATCTAAAATGATTGAAACTGGGACTCCATGAAGGAAAACAATCTATCATATGTAAATCTCAGCTAATCGCTCTGAAAAGTAAGTAGTACCTACTGGAATGAAGTGCACGGACTTGGTCAGTCGATTCACAATCACCCAAATAATGTCGAACTTCCTCGAAGTCCATGGGAGCCCAACTATGAAATCCATGGTGATCCGCTCCCATTTCCACTCTAGGATATCTAACCTCTGAAGCAAGTCACCCGGTCTCTGATGCTCGTACTTAACCTGCTGACAATTGAGACACCGAGCCACAAGCCCAACTATATCCTTCTTCATCCCCCTCCACCAATAGTGTCTTCTTAAATCCTGGTACATCTTCGCAGCACCCGGATGGATGGAATATCGTGAGTTGTGGGCCTCCTCAAGAATCAACTCCCGAAGCCCATCCACATTGGGCACACATATCCGTCCCTGCATCCTCAACACACCATCATCGCGAATAGTCACATCCCTAGCATCACCTCGTCGAACCTTGTTCTGAAGGATGAGCAGATGAGGGTCATTATAATGACACTCCCTGATACGATCATAAAGAGAAGACCTAGAGACCACGCAAGACAATACCCGTCTCGACTCCGAAATATCCAATCCGACAAACTGGCTGGCTAAGGCCTGAACATCCATTACTAAGGGTCTCTCTGCTGCTGGGATATATGCTAAGCTCCCCAAACTCTCTGCCCGGCGAATCCAAGCATTGGCCACCACATTAGCCTTCCCTGGGTGGTACAAAATGGTGATGTCATAATCCTTAAGCAACTTCGACCACCTGATCTGCTGACGCAAGTTAAGACCTTTTTCTTGAACATGTTCTGCAAACTTCGGTGATCGGTGTAGATCTCACAAGGTACACCGTACAAAAAGTGTCGCCAAATCTTCAGGGCGTGAACAATAGCTTCTAACTCAAGATCGTGGACAAGATAGTTCTTCTCATGCACCTTCAATTGTCTGGACGGGTAGGTAATTACCCTACCGTACTGCATCAACACTGCGCCAAGACCAATGCGTAAAACATCACACATATCCGTCCCTGCATCCTCAACACACCATCATCGCCAATAGTCACATCCCTAGAATCACCTCGTCAAACCTTGTCCTAAATGATAAGCAGATGGGGGTCATTATAATGACGTTCCCTTATACGATCATAAAGAGAAGACCTAGAGACCATGCAAGCCTATACCCGTCTCGGCTCCGAAATATCCAATCTGACAAACTGGCTGGCTAAGGACTAAACATCCAATGCTAAGGGTCTCTCTGCTACTGGAATATATGCTAAGCTCTCCAAACTCTCTGCCTGGTGACTCAAAACATCGGCCACCACATTAGCCTTCCCCGAGTGGTACAAAATGGTGATGTCATAATCCTTAACCAACTCCAACCACCTCCGCTGACACAAGTTAATACCATTTACTTGAACATGTGCTACAAACTTTGGTGATCGGTGTAGATCTCACAAGGTACACCGTACAAATAGTGTCGCCAAATCTTCAGGGCGTGAACAATAGCTTCTAACCCAAGATCGTGGACATGATAGTTCTTCTCATGCGCCTTCAATTGTCTGTACGCGTAGGCAATTACCCTACCGTACTGCATCAACACTGCGCTAAGAACAATCCGTGAAGCATCACACATATCTGTCCCTGCATCCTCAACACACCATCATCGCCAATATTCACATCCCTAGCATCACCTCATCGAACCTTGTCCTGAAGGATAAGCAGATAGGGGTCAGTATAATGACGTTCCCTGATACGATCATAACGAGAAGACCTAGAGACCACGCAAGACAATACCCGTCTCAGCTCTGAAATATCCAATCTGACAAACTGGCTGGCTAAGGCCTGAACATCCAATGCTAAGGGTCTCTCTGCTACTAGAATATATACTAAGCTCCCAAAACTCTCTGCCCGGTGACTCAAAGCATCGGTCACCAAATTGGCCTTCCCCGGGTGGTACAAAATGGTGATGTCATAATTCTTAAGAAACTCCAACCAGCTCCGCTGATGCAAGTTAAGACCTTTTTCTTGAACATATACTGCAAACTTCGGTGATCGGTGTAGATCTCACAAGGCACACCGTATAAATAGTGTCGCCAAATCTTCAGGGCGTGAACAATAGCTTCTACTCAAGATTATGGACAGGATAGTTCTTCTCATGCACCTTCAACTATCTGGACGCGTAGGCAATTACCCTACCGTACTGCCACAACACCGCGCCAAGACCAATCCATGAAGCATCACAATATACGGTGTAAGACCCCGAACCTGTAGGCAATATCATTACTGGGGCTGAGTCAAAGCTGTCTTGAGCTTCTGAAATCTCTCCTTACACTCCTCTATCCACCTGAACAGAGCACCCTTCTAGCGCAGCCTGGTCATAGGTGCTGCAATAGATGAGAATCCCTCTACAAAGTGACTGTAATACCTCACCAAACCAAGAAAATTGTTGATCTTTTAAGCTTATATCTGTCTAGGCAAACTCTGCACTTCCTCTATCTTGATCCCATCACTCGATACTACATGACCTAAGAAGGCCACTCAGTTTAGCCAAAACTCACACTTAGAAAATTTTGCATACAACTTCTTTTCTCTCAAAGTTTGAAGCACAATACTCAAGTCCAATAAAAACAGGACCTGGGCTAAGCTTGCCCAGGCCCAAAACTCGTCTCCCCTAACACTCAAATAACCAGGCCCAATTGACCCAAACCCATCCGGCCCCCTACACTACCCAAACTACCCCGTTTAATTTAAGTGAATGAATCCTAACCGTTGATCAAAATAGACCAAACGGCTGGGAACTCCCCCAGCCATGAGTATAAATGTGTCCAAACATTACCCCCTACCCCCATTTGAACCTAAAGTCTAACACCCACACACACCATCTCTCTCATCTATCTCTCTAGCCCCTCGCAACCCCGCCATCTCCCACGTTGCTCCACCGACCGGAAATCGCCGACCGGCAACGGAGCTCCACCAAATAGCCCCAAACTTTCACCCTACAACCCTCTCCTCATCCTCAACCACCTCCCGTCCTTAATTTTCCCCAAAACCCATCCGATTCCAACTTATTTCAAATCTGAGAATCCGAAAACCCTAATCCCTCTTTTTTTGACACCACCACCCTCTTTCCTCCTTCATTCTCTTTTCTCTCATCCGCTTAACCCTATCAGTCATGATACCTTGCACGAATTCGTGCAATGTTAACAAATCAACCACGAATCATCTGATGCTTCATCAAGTCGGAGCATGCATGAAGATTTCTCAAAATTTCGTCACAAGTATTCAATGTTTAGACATCAAACGCAGTGACCTATGGACCTTGGATCCTAGCCGATGGATTTTTCTCGTCAACGGTTGATTTTGGTCCTCACACGCTCAGGTAAAACTCCTTCATCGATTCTCCCTCTGTTCTTTCTGATTTCACCTGATTACGCTCACATCATCAACTCGTCATCATATTCCACTCACTAGTTTAACTCGGCTGAAAACCCTAAGGCATTGAATGCCAATGTAAATAGGAGTTTCAATGTTCTCACCTAACGGACCTAACACAACCTAATACAAGTATACAATAGCATACATATTCAATTCACACAAAAAACGCTAGGTTCTAATTGATTCTTCAATTGTTTCCCTCTTTCCGGTTCCGAGTTCTATCCAATGGTCATCATCTAAGTCTTTTTAGTTCCTAAAATGCTAAAAAAGAGAGTATTCGTTGGGTTTGCTGCTCAAAGGGAGGTCAGTGTACTTTGACCCTTCATCTCTTTTAACTGTTTAAACTCAAAATTATCTCTACGCTATTATTCTCTATTGATTGTTTCTGTGATGTATTGGTGTATATTGATAATCATGCTTCATGTACGAACCAAATGTTCCCTTTAATAATCTGAAATTAAACCAATATTAATCTATAACCCTTGTAACCTAATGATATGTCTCTAAGTTGAACAATCTATTGTTAATGAACTCCTTCGATTAACAAAGAACCTTAATGATTTTGTACACCTGCTTTTATATAGACCTCATGCTTGCCCTATTGATTTTAAACCTAGTACTACTTATTGATTTGTATCATGCATTTGAGGTTATTTTTCTGATAAAACAAAACTAAATTTGATATGAACACTTAAGGTTAGATATAAGGTCGTCATTTTAGAAGCATGTCAGTTTATGTTATTTGAGTTTCCTTCTTACTTCCAGTGGGCTTCTATGATTATGTAACTCTTGAAATATCAGTGCAAAAGTTTTGTCAATTTCATGATCGTTTGATCATATTCTGTAAGTATGTCTTGAAAATAACTAATTTTAGCACTGTAATTAGCTAAGTCCTAATTTCTGATCATTTTTTTTATTTAAGTCCTAAAACAAAGTAATTAGTCGCATAAGCCCACTAACTAATAGCTCAAGGTTAGTCCAATTCAAGTGATAACATTGCCCTAATCCTAGTTAAGAATAACTAATTAGTTTTAATTAATTAAAGTAAATCTGAGGAGTTTACTCTAATTAATCTGAAGTGGTTAGTTAATCTGAATTAATTAGTTAACCCTTGATAAAAAACAACAAAGGTCTGGCTACTAATAATTACTAAGGTCAAATAAGTTTAAAAATTTATTTATTTAAGTCTGAAATTAATTACTCAATTAAGTTGATTAACTATAATTGGTAGATAAGCCTAAATTACCCAAATTAAGCTAAGTCTAAGTCCAAAAATCACCTAAGCTTAATGTTGAACCAACTAACCCAAGTTAATAAATAACCTCGATCAACCTTAACCTTAGTTACCTAAAGGGTAATTCTAGGGAGTTTAAGGGGTAGTATAGGGTTTTAGCTAAAGGAACCTTGGGTGTAACAATCCAAGAACCTTCTAGAATAAGGTAATCCGATTTTTTCTGGGTTAAAAGAGTAATTTTAAGGGCTGGGAATCTTCTAGAATAGGGCAGTGTCCCTAAAGATAAGGTTGATAGCTGCATTTGTACTATTTTCAGCTTATTGGATAAGAAATATGCTAAGCATATCCTATCCCAAATACCCCTATATATACACACACACTTTTTACCACTAAACACACTTTTTTTACTGAAAAAAATACACCTTTTTGACTACTGAAAAATCTGGAAATGTACATAGATTTTGAAAGGAATTCTCTGCATTTTACCACTGAAAAATTGACCTCATACACAACTTTCATTTTTTATTCTGAAATCTCTCTTTAGATTTGGAGAAGAAATAGGAAAATCAAAAGAAACAGAAATAAATATATAAAATGAGTACGCAAATAGCTTAGGATTTGGTTTCGCTTGGAGTTGTGGCCTCTTCTCCTTTGAAGTATTAGGTCCCATCTTTCTAGGTTTTTCTTCACTTGAGTTTTCTGGGTTTTCAAGTTTATTTTCCTGGGTTTGTTTACTGTTGGATTGCTGCTGTTGGTTTGCTGTTCTTCTGAGCCTCAAATTTCAACCTCTGGACCTTTATTTGGTCCAGATTTTTCTGTTGTTATTCACCTTGTTAAGGTATGTAACAATTCCATCTAAATGAAGTTGTTATCTTAAGCTAAAAATGTTTGTTTTAGTTGGTTTTCATGCTTTGTTTCTTATGATTTTATGGGTTTGAATCAGCTGTTAGAAATTATCTGTTTGTTTGTTTAAAAGTTTGCTGAAAATCTATGTATGGAATCTGTTGGTTCTTGTTTGGGTTTTGCCTCCTGTGTGTAAATCTGGTGCAAAGATGTGCATGAATGTCCCTTATTTGTATGCTGAAATCTTAATTAAGCATTTTCTATGTGAAAAGAACTGAATGTTGAGTGTTTGGCACTACTGGAGCTGAATTTGACCTTCTTCATGGTCAGATTCACCCCATAAAAGTGTTTAAATATTGGTCTTAGGCAACATACGCTTAGATGTTGTTGTCAAACAACACTAAAGGAATCAAATCTGACCCTATAATGGTCAGATTCATTCCTTGGAGTGTACATAGGAATTTATGCTATCTAGGTTTAAAATCAGTGATGAAATACAGGTTTTTCAAAGTTTTGAAGTACTGCTAGCTCGCACAGGAGTAGCAGCTGACGTTTCATTCTTTTTTAGCATTATTCATTTGTTATTTTTGGGAAATTGTATTTCATAGTAAATAGTCATGTAATTGTATCTACATATTTTAATGTTTGTAAATATGGACTGGACATTCTAAATTAACATTTAGCTTTATTTCCCTGTTTTCTTACTAATGTGAAATTCTCTCAAAACTGATCCAGTTTACTGAAAATGGCCCAATACAGTTCTCTTTTCCTCAAAACCCCCTGTGATCTATCTGAAGATTGTTTAATTCACCTCTACTGAATTTTGAAATATAGAAATACAGATTTTGCTATTTAAAGGCATTTCGCATGAGTTTGTATTCAGATCAGTCTCCTTGTAAACACTTAATAAGATTCTGGATAATAATCGTTCCAGATTCCATGACTTTCAAAAAAATATACAATACAAGAATGTGTGATCCAAAACATTTTCGATTCATCTCATATCTTTCAAACTTTCTGAATTCACAACAATAAATGTATAAACGCTATCGAACAAGACTCAATACATATGAAGTCATGTATCTAGGCCACCTGAAGTTTATGAAAATCGTCAACTCAATATTCTACTATAGCTAAAAGTGTGCACTTGACTCTTTAAATGTGTAACCTGTAAATTAGTAATTTGTTGGAGTTCTTGTAAAACTTCGTTTGTTGGCATGTTTCCTTTATAGAATGATATAGCTTTATCTCTTTTATAACTAGCCACAATTAGGATTGGCCAAAGGGTTAAATGATTGATTGGGTTAAAATGTGGTTATAGCCCAAATGATCGTCCTTTAGACTAGTGAAATTAACCTTAGAAAATCTTCTACACATACTATAGGTTGAAGAATACTTTTGTTAGTTTGAAATTTAGTGAAAAATCAAATATTAATTCAAATAACCATAACCTACACTCGGGCGTGGCAACTCGGGCCCCCGACACTCACTTCAAAAACATTAATAAAATCACACGTAGCAATCACTGGTGCATTTCATGTGACGTGGTCGCGATTTTTTCAAAAACAACAAGTGCACGCTATCGTGACTTGTTCTAAGATAAATCCATAAATATCCAAATTGGTTTATGTACATATCTTATAAGCTAAAAAATACCCCTTTTTTAGATAAAACTTATAAAACTTAGAGAGTAATCAAATATTGCTTCAAATAAATATTTTAAACCGTCACGACCATAGTCATGACTATATAATATACACTCGGTTGTGGCAACTCATGCCCCCGACTCTAACTCCAAACAATAATAAAATCACATGTTGCAATCGTGGGTGCATTTCATGTGATGCGGTTGCGATGTGTCCAAAAAAACAAGTGCACGCCATCATGACTTGTTCCAAGATAAGTCCATGGATATCAAAAGTGGTTTATATACATATCCCGTAAGCAAAAATACCACTTTTAGATAAAGATTCCAAAACTTAGAGAATAATTGAATATCGCCTCAAATAGGCATTTTTAATCGTCATGACCATAGTCATGACTATATAATCTGCACTCGGGTATGGTCATGTCCCCGAATCTAACTCAAAACAATAATAAAAATTATATGTTGTAATTGCGGGTGCATTTCATGTGGCACAGTTATAATGTGTCCAAAAACAAACAAGTGCACGCCATCGTGACTTGTTTCAAGATAAATCTATAAATATTAAAAGCGGTTAAAATTTAAAAAGGCTAAATGCACGATAGGCTAAAACACGTAAATAAACATATAACTTAGGCCAAATACTAATATTTAAGTGACCGTGCTAGAACCACGGAATTCGAGAATGCCTAACACCTTCTGCCGGGTTAACAGAATTTCTTACTCGAATTTCTGGATCGCAGACAAATTAAAATAGAGTCAAAATTCCTCGGTTTGGGATTTTAAGTAAATAAACGGTGTCCCCGGACATCCCAAATCCGAATAATGTCACTTAAAGTGGAAAAACTCCCTTACTACCCTTTATTTTACCGGGAGGGAAAAAGGAGGTGTGACAGGTAAGACTTTTAATGATGTGGTAAAAATGGGAGAAATGGTAAAAGATGGGCTGAAGTCAAGCAAGATCATGAGTTTTTTTGCCTTAAAATCCACAACACAAGCAATTCAGAACGACACAGAAAGCTTGCTGGGTCAGAAGGAACATGCTCATGTTTCCATGGTTGTCGCAGGATCACGACATGGCCAAATGGGCCCGCCTCACCAATATACTCAGCCTCGACCCCAACCCCAACCCCAACCCCAAACCTATCCCCAAGCTCCACATAATCCACCCAGTATTATCCTTCGAACAAACGTCCGGTTATCTATCCAACCACCGGGTCACTTTTTATGGCGAGTGCTAGCACCCCATAATACTCTTTTGTCTTCACAACATTTTCTAGCACCCAACAACCCTAGAAAACAGGGGATTGGAGGGGAACAAATGCAAAGAAATAGTTTCACGCCAATTGGATAATCCTTCACAAGCTAGTTTGAAAAGTTAAAACATTCTGGCCTGATTGAGCCGCTCCTCGGCTATACTCTGGACCCACATGCAAAAGGTTTTGATCCTACTGTATGGTACCTGTACCACTCTGATGTCCAATAGAATAGCATTGAAGATTGTCGTTCTTTGAAAAAAGAAATAGAAAGAATGATTCAAAAAGAGATAATTGTGATATAGGACAGTGACACCCAAAATATCGCGCAGAATCCTTTACCTGCACATGATAATGCACACTTGTGGGGATGATGCATGGTGACAGGGAGTATGAGAATCCTCTCGGGAACTTGCTGACTAAAGTTAATAATTTTGAAATTGGAGAAGGCCCTGATAATTCTGATGAGCAAATTTGTGGTTAAATGTCAAGCGTAACAATTGAAAGACCATTCTCTCATCACTAGGAAGGAATCTTGGTAGCTTGTTTTGATATTTTTTCTATTATCTGGGTTATTTCGGGGTTGTGATCTAGATTTTATTTGTTTTATTAAGTCAAATCCTTCTATCCCTCTATATGTGTTTCTGTTTCTATTTTCATTATCCGGGTTATTTTAGGGTTGTAACTCGGATTTTAGGTTGTTTGTCTTGTCGTTAAACCCTTCCATCTTTTACTCAATGAAATACAACTTGTCCTTTTGTGTCATTCTATTCTTAGTTCTCTTCATGCCAGTTTTAGTGATATGACATGCATGCTGAGTTTTTAGCCAGATCTTGAAAGCCAGTCTAACCATGGAATAATGAAATGCAATTTTGAATATGATAAAAAGATGCATTTGAGGAAACAAGTAAAGATTCACGCTAACTAAGATAACCTGAAGCTTGAATTGAGTTAAACTGAGGCAGTTAGTCTGGGAAATCAACCTATGTATGATTTCTTTGCTTATCTTCAATTGCATGTTTGTACTTGGACTTTTAAAGTTTGGTATGACAAAGGCATTTTATTCTGCTAATCCAAACCCATTTATCTTTTGCTATCCCTTTTGAGCCTTAATTTATTTTCTTTCATACCCCTCTTTTGGAATCCGAAATAGAGTTAGAAAAAACAAAATAAAAAACAAACAATAAATAAAATAAAAAAGAGAAAATAAAAAAAAGAAAAGAAATAAAACAACGAAAGAAAAAATGGGAAAATAAATTGTACGTCGGAACTACGTTCGACCTGATTCCTTTGAAGGATACGTAGGCAGCCTTACTCCGAGGTTCGGTCCCAATAAAATAAAAATCCAGAATTCGCCATACTAAATGAAAATAGGGCAGAAGTTTTAGTTTTGCAAATAGATCTGATTCTAAAAGTTGTAAGTTAAAACCCCTTTTATTTTAGTTGCTTTGAGCTTTTATAACACCCTTTCTTTTGTACCCTATCCAAAAGCCTACATTACAGTCCAAAGAAATACCTTCCGACCAATATTTGATGATTCCAAGTCTAGTGTGTGGTAAAGGCATGATCTTCCTGTTTCATGGGTAATACCTTGTTCTCAGCACAAAGAGGCAAAACGATAAAAATGAGAGAGCCTTATTGGTGAAGACCCTTACAGGCACCATAAGGCGACGCTGAGTTGAGAAAAGAACAAATGGGAGAGGTTTGATGGTGAAAACCTTCAGGGCACTACAAGTCGATCGAGGATCGTAAATCAGATAGAACAATTGGCGCGCTGAAGCCTAGTCTTACAGATTAGAGGAATAATAAGAGTTAAAGATAAGACTCGATTGACAGATCAAGCCGTTTAATCAAAAATGCATGTCATGATGAGTGAAACTGTCCTTCAAATCAGATTAATTTCTACTTTGTTCTTTTTCCTGGGTAAAGACTTTTTCTTGTTAAATACCATATCTTCTCTTTCTTCTCCTTACTTTGTTCCTTTTGTTTTGTTTGAGTCCCTTTTGAGTCTATTTTTGTCGAAACAAGTGATAAATGACTTCAAAATCTCCTACCAGCTTTTTAATCACACAAAGCAGAGTCTGACAAGCTCGTCAAAATAGCATAGGACGTGGGAGAATGGTATGTGCACTGAGTTGGTGATAATAGATGTTCTTTGGGATTGATGTAAAATTCAAAGATTTGGTGAATGTTAGAATACGAGTGCAATGCATCGGGGATAAAGTATTGGACATGAACAAATCAGGAATATTTCTTGTTATAAGGGTTGTCCGGAAAAATGGTTGACCGATAACAAGCACTTTCTTCCAAGTTGAAGTCCAAGTTCATCATGACAGGTGCAAGAGAAATCTCCCTCGAAGTCAAGGCCACAAACTAACCACCATGTTTAAAACTCACAAGTTTTCGTCTTCTGAAACAGGGATGAAAGTTATGTTCATATCAAAACTTGGAAGCTTGAATTTTTCAGGTGTAATTCCCCACTGCTAACGCAAAGGCTATTGAGAAGATCATACCTCCTAGCCATTTTCCCTATTTGAGAAGCACCATATCTCCTAGGCATATCCCTAGTTTAGAGGAATTTTTGGATTTTCTTAAGTTTTGGGGTCTCACCTGGAAAACAGGGTTTCATCTTAGTTTTCCTTAAGTTGTCAATTAAGTTTCCTTAAGTTGTTAATCTTTAGCTTTCCTTGAGTTCAGGAGTCTCGCCTGGAGATTAGGGTTAGTTTTAATTTTCTTAAGTTGTTAATCTTTAAAGTTCCTTAAGTTCAGGGGTCCTGCCTGTAGATAAGGGTCATTTTCAGTAATCTTTAGTTTTCTTAATGTTCAGAGGTCCCGCTTGGAGAATAGGGCCTGTTTTCAATTTCATTAGGTTGGTAATTGTTAGTTTTCCTTGAGTTCAGGGGTCTCTCCTGGAGAATAGGGTCACTTTTTATTTTATTCAAGCTTAGTTGGTAGTTTCCTCAAGCCGAATCCCACATCCAGGAGACACACTTCCTAGTTTAAATCTTTCAGGCCACACTTTTTAAGAGATGCACTTCCTAATTTTGTGTTAAAGGTTCATCCCTAGGAGATGCACTTCCTAGTTTGAGTCATTCGAGTTTTATCCCTAGGGGATGCATTTCCTAGTCCGGTGTCTTTCAGATTATACTTTTCAGGAGACGCACTTCCTAATTTTGTGTTAAAGGTTCATCCCTAGGAGACACACTTCCTAGTTTGAGTCATTCGAGTTTTGTCCCTAGGAGACGCATTTCCTAGTCTGGGTCTTTCAGATTATACTTTTCAGGAGATGCACTTCCTAGTTTTGGTCATTTAAGTTCATCCCTAGGAGATGCACTTCCTAGTTTGAGTCATTCGAGTTTTATCACTAGGAGACACACTTCCTAGTATGAGTCTTTCAGGTTATACTTTTTAGGAGATGCACTTCATAAATTGAGACTCCACCTCTAGGAGACACACTTCCTAGTTTTGGGTCGTTTAAGTTCATCTAGAAGACACACTTCCTAGTAGTTTGATTCATTCAAGACTCGCCTCTAGGAGACACACTTCTTAGTTTGATTCATTTAAGTTTCATCCCTAGGAGACGCACTTCCTAGTTTGGGTTATTCAAGTTTCATCCCAGAGACGCACTTCCTAGTTTGCTTATTCTAGTTTCACCCCTAGGAGACGCACTTCCTAGTTTGATTATTCTAATTTCACCCCAAGGAGATGCACTTCCTAGTATGGGTATTTCAAATTTTATTTTCTTAGGAGACGCACTTTCTAGTCAAAGTTTGTTAGTTTTACTCTTAGGGGATGCACTTCCTAGTTTAAGTTTTTTTAGTTTTACTCACAGGAGACGCACATCCTAGTCGAGCCCTTAGTTTTACTCTCAGCATCGCATCCTTCATCAATAGCATATGTGATTTACAAATTCAACTAACACTCACAAATGTTCTTGGTACAAACTGGGGCAGAATTTTTTTTTTGTTTTGTCTTTTTTGTTATGTTAGCAGGCGCCCACCTGGAGAATGAGGGAATTTATTTCAAGTTTAAGTCATTAACACGCGCCCACCTTGATAACAAGGGAATTTTTTCGAATTTAAGTAATTAGCAGGTGCCCACATGGAGAACGAGAGAATTTATTTCAAGTTCAACCCATTAGCAGGCGCCCATCTAGAGAATGAGGGAATTCATTTCAAGTTTTGAGTTAGTAGCAGGCGCCCACCTGGAGAATGAGGGAATTCATTTCAAGTTTCGGGTTAGTAACAGTAGCTTATCTGGAGAACAAGGGAATTCTTTTCAAATTCAAGTCATTAGTAGGCGCCCACCTAGAGAACGAGAGAGTTCATTTAAAATTCAAGTCATTAGCAGGCGCCCACCTGGAGAATGAGTGAATTTATTTCAAGTTCAAGTCATTAACAGGCACCCGCCTGGAGAATGAGGGAATTCATTTCAAGTTTCGAGTTAGTAACAAGCGGCCACCTGGAGAATGAGGGAATTCATTTCAATTTCAAGTCATTAGCAGGCGCCCATCTGGAGAATGAGGGTATTTATTTCAAGAGTTTTAAGATTCAGTTTTTGGTAGTAGGCTCCCACTTGGAGAATGAGAGAATGCATTTTAGTTTCAAGTCGGTAGCAGGCGCTTATCTGGAGAATGAGGGAATTTATTTTAAGTTTCAAATCAATAGTTAGTGCCTACCTGGAGAACGAGGGTATTTATTTCAAGAGTTTTAAGTTTCAAGTAGGTAGCAGGCGTCCACCTAGAGAATGAGAGAATTTATTTCGTTTCAAGGCAGTATCAAACGCTCACCTGGAGAACGAGAGAATTCATTTCAGAGTTACTTCAAGTTTCAAGTTAGTAGTAGGCGCCCACCTGGAGAACGAGGGAAGTCATTTCAGAATTCACTTCAAGTTTCAAGTTTGTAGAAGGAGCCCGCCTGAAGAATATGGTCAATTCAAGTTGGAAGTAACAGAAGCTCGCCTCAAGAATGCGAGTCGATAGTTCGAGATGCACAATAAGACTGTAGAAAATTCAAGATCAAGCTTTAGAAGACTCATTGATAGGAATCTTGTAACTCATAGCTGATAGGCTTATTTAGTTCTTTTAGATTTAGATTTTGATGTAATAATAGGACCACGGACAAGAGCCTTGAACTATACCTCATCGAATCTTTCATCCTCTCCACATACTCCATCACTTCAGAACTACACGTGGCCTGATTCCTTAATAGCCAAGGATATGTAGGCAGCTCAGATACGAGAGATCAGTCACAATCTTTTGTTCATCTTTCTTTTCTTTTGAATAAGTGTCAGGTCAGAAATCAATTACGTTTCTTATTCGATTCTTTGCTCAAAAAATACTTCGTGTTTACAACCAAAGAGGGGCAGCTGTAAACACGTAATTTTGACCCGCACATTAGAATTATCATTAGTATTCATAGTATTTTCAATATTTATTTGAGTTTATAGATATTTTTAGCTGCAATTTTAGTTTTAAGATATGAAATTGAAAACACAAAAAATAGTTTCATTTTTTCTATTTAATTCAGGTATTAGGGATTTTTAGAAAGATATTATTTTTATTATTATTTGAAAATATCAAAAAATAGTTTTATATTAATTATTATATTTTAGTTGTATTTTTATTTTTATATTTATTCAATGAGAAAGAATTGAATTTGCGCCAATTGGGAGTTCATTTTTGGATTTTAGTGACCCGGCAAGATGAAGACCCATTCTTCTCAATCCCTTTTAGCCCAAATCCTTTTCTCACCCTTCAAATCCCTCTCTTAATCATAGCCATTGATCTATTTTCATCCAAGGGCTACCATTAATTTTCCACCCAAAATAAAACCCCAATTTCACAAACCCTAGACCGATCTCCTAAGCCAAGAGCCAGCAGTGTCTTCCAATCAATAGGATGAGAAAACCAATTCCCAAGATTTGAAACACACAGGTCATGAAGCTTAGAGGGTGTTTGGCTAAGATTATAAGCTGGTCAAACTAGCTTATAAGCACTTTTTGGCTTATCTACGCGTTTGGTAAGTTAAAAGTGCTTATAAGTCAAAAACAAGCCAAAAGCCATAAGTTGGTCACCCCCAGCTTATGAATTTTTAGCTTATAAGCACTTTAAGTTTGACCAAGATTTTTACTATTTTATCCTTAAAATATTCCTTTTAGAACAGAACTCCTACATCGATACTCGCTGCCTCAAGTATTTTTTCAATCTAACCCCCCCTCCCTCCCCCCTTCGGGCCTCTTCAAGTTTGCAATTCTCGTTGATTATTTAAAATAAGCAAAATCTCTATTCCTTTGTATATTTGTATCTATGTGATTGTTTATTAATCTTTGAACTGTATGTAATAAATAAAGACATATCAAATTTTTGGTGTATTGCTTGCTAAGTATTGTGGTGATGAAGACAGTGTTTGTTTCTCTTCAGATATTTTTTCCTATTTAAGTTTATTTTTTATTGAGAAATTTTTGTCAATTTATTAATTATTATATCTTATGATTATATGCTTATCATAAAATAAATTATATTTATCATAAAAATTATCTTATCTTATCTAAGTGCAGTTATATTTAAAATAAAATGACAAATAGAATGTTTTGTATTTGAATCAATCTGGAATCTAAAATTTTGAAGAAATTACGTCCTTATAAGTGTAAATAGTTCTAAGGTTATTTAAGTCATTTTAACAGAAAAAGAGCTTATCAGCACTTTTTAGTCAAATGCTGCAGCAGCTTATTATCAATTTTAGCACTTGTATCCAAAAACGTAACTGTTTATTTATTAAATCAGTTTCAGCACTTAAAAGTGCTTTTCAGCGCCTAATGCTTATCAGCCACTTCAAAGCAGCTAATCCAAACGAGCTCTTAGTCTAATTACCGCATATTCCCGTTCTTCTATGATTTTCACAAACACCACTGGTCTCCCATCCAAAAAGAACCTTCGGCCGCCACCCCAAAAAAGAACGAACAACAGTAAGAGTCCAAAAAAGAGAGGGAGCAGCTGCAGAAAAAGAGCGACCCACCCTTTCCTCTTTCAGCGCTCGCCTTCGCCGGCGAACCAGATGGCCTCCTCTATGAAAAAAACCATAAAATTTCTCACCTTTAGCTACCATTTACATCACCCCGAGCTCCATTTTTACCAGCAAAGAAACTCTGAAATCGGCAGTCTTCAGTAAACGAAGGTCGTCGTTCAAGTCGCTTGAGGTTCGAGATTTCCATTGTGGTCTCCGGCTTACGGTATATTCGTGTTCAGCTATAGTGTCGCGTTATTCTTGTAAACCAGTTGGAACATATTTAATATACTGAATGGTTTCAAAGTTCCGTTGTTTTCTTCTTTACCGTTTTGCTCGGAAGATCATGCTTGGTTAAATTTCTATAATATGTTGTGGCTGTGTCGTTTGAATTTTTTGTGTTAATAAATTTTGTTGTATTATGTGGTAGAATATTTTTGTGTTCTGTTAACTTTGTTGTGAAGAATGTAAGTGCTTAATTTTGAATTTTTTAGCCCCAAACTATAAAAATGAAGAGCGCTAAATATTTTGCCGTATAAATCATTTTCGCTTGGTTTGTCTCATGTTTGTTATTGCATCTTCATGTTAATAATGAAAATTTCAAAGATTAATTGAATAATGAGGGTATTAGAAATAATGGGCCATGTGTTTGCTTGTAAGAAATTAAAGGTTGTGGGGTGTGTGTGTGTGTGTGTGTGGGGGGGGGGGGGGGGGGGTGTATAAGCAGATTGTACCGTTATGGGATTGTTGGAGTTGGATCGAGCTAATTGGAATGACACCTAAGCTTCTCGTTGATTTCTTTAATTAGGACCTCCGCCATTAATCCTGTTTCTTAGGAAATTAATTAACCTTTTTGGATATTCGTAGAAATGCTTTAGGCGCGCATTATCTACTATCGTGATTGTGTACACGTTTGCGTGACATGATTATGATTCCTAAAATAAAATAAGGTAAGCGTTCGCATGACTTTTGAGGAACAATATTAATAATAATAAAGTGTGATTAATTGTGTACATGTACGCGTGACATGATTTTAGCACACTAAATAAAGCGGACGCATATATGTGATTCGTTTTCAAGATAATTCCATAATCACGAATAATCAAGTAGTTAAAAGTGGTAAAAGGTAAATGTACTTAGGCTCTAAAATGATTAATTAAATAATTAACTAAGCCAAGAAGGATTAAAACGACCGTGCTAAAACCACGGAACCCGGGAATGCCTAACACCTTCTCTCGGATTAACAGAATTCCTTACCCGGTCTTCTGGTCTAGTAGACTTATAAACAGAGTCAGATTTTATCAATTTTAGATTTAAAATAAACCGATGAATTGGGACACCATAATAATTATCCCAAGTGGCGAATTTGAATTAAATAACTGATCCCATTTCGATTAATGTCACTTTAATTGAAAAAATTTCCTATCCCCTCGAGAAAAAGGAAGTGTGACATGCACACCCATGCCACCTTCCTCCTTAGGCTTGATCACTATTTTCCACCCTACTAGGTGCAGTGGTACCCCAAATAAAATTTCTCTGTATCTTGTCGATTTTATTTTTATGTATTGCATAACATGGCTAGAATGCATCCTAGAGAGGAGTTTGCTAGAGTGGTTCTCCCAG
Source organism: Nicotiana paniculata (assembly GCA_005239505.1). NCBI lineage: Eukaryota > Viridiplantae > Streptophyta > Magnoliopsida > Solanales > Solanaceae > Nicotiana > Nicotiana paniculata. Next base: position 56,738 of record ML326032.1, on the reverse strand, counting down.
CTATATTTATGAAGTGAGTTTTCCAGCCTGCAAGTTTAGTCTTCATACTATCAATAATGAATTGGTGGTCTCTATTGGTGGGTCTTTTCTGAAATATGGGAAAGCCCGGGTACTTACCAAAGGATTGGCTAGGTTTGATGGCCAAGATCCTGGACAGTCTATCTATTTCTTCCTGGTGACAATTTGTGGAGAAGACAACTTTGGACTTGAGGTTATTTACCCTCTGGCTAGAATTACAACTGAAAGAATGAAGAGTATCCATTATGATGTTGCAGTTCTTAGAATTTTCTCTTGCAAAGAGGGTAAGGTCATCAACAAATAAAATGTGGGAGATTCTGGGTCTTGTGTGGCTAATTTTGATGGGAAACCAACTACCAATCTGCACTTCTCTCCATACACATGATGAAGATGTATGAAGACATGGGGTCCCCTGTCTAGTGCCCCTACTAGGCTTAAAGTACGCAGTCCTGGCCCAATGACTAGCACGGAGATGGAGCTAGAGGTAATGCATGAGAGAATCAACTTGGTAATATTGTTAGGAAAACCAAAGGATAATAAATTGTCCTTGATAAAGGACCATTTCAACCTATCAATTGTCATTTCCAAATCAATTTTGAGAATAACTAATGTACTCCTGCACAATGATGGTATTATCACTGGCCCTCCTGTTAGTCAGGAAACTAGCTTGGCTAGGCCCTATGATAGAAGGAAGAATATGCTTAATTCTGTTAACAATGATTTTGGTGATTAACTTGCACATTGTATTGTAGAGGCCTATTGGTATGAAATTACTAATAAGTGTGGTATTTGCACAGTGAGGGATCTGGAACAAATAAGTTGTGTTTACAGCATGGTTCATTTGTTGGGGGTATGAAAAACCTGGTTACCTTACCCTCAAGGACACTCCAATTCTTTTGGTAGAACTTTGGGTGAAGGCCGTCAGGTTCAAGTGCTTTAGTAGGCTTGACAGAAAACAAGGCATTCTTTATTTCATTATTCCTCAAGGGTGCTTTCAGACCGCTATGCTCCCTAGGTGAAAGAGTGTGTGTATCATATGGTGTGCTCTGCCTTCCAGTGGGTGATGATGGTGTTCAGTGGTGAAAAGGGATGAATAGAATTGGTATATGGTATCTTCAATCCCTCTATGGTCATCAATCTATTCCCCTGCCTCGTCTTGAAGGACTAGAATCATATTCCTTCTTCTCCTATTGAGAGTAGATGTATGGAAGAATTTAGTGTTAGCATACCCCTCAATTAGCCAATTTATCCTGGATTTGGTCCTCCAGAATTCCTCTTTACTTCTTAGAATGGCGGAGTATTCTTCTAGAAGCTGACTCTCTAGGTGTTGAAGATATGAACTAAAGGGATAGGCGCTAGATCTCTGAATGCACCCTAGCCTAGCCAATATGTGTTTCTTTTTATGGAAAATATCACCAAAAACCAGTCTATTCCAGGTTGTGACTTGAGCTTGGAATCTGGTGGTTCCCTCCAATAGGTTACAGTTACCCTCATAGGCATGCTAAACCACATTGGTGAGGGAAGGTGACTGCACCACATGGGCTCAAACCTAATGGCTTTAATAAACTACTTGGTTTGTACCATAGGTTGACCAACATTGGGCAATGATCAAAGTGGGTTCTAGGCAGGTGACTAATAGTACTAAAGGGGAATTCTTGGACCCAATGATCATTAGCAAAGCACCTTCCAGTTTTTCAAGGATTAGTTGACTTCTATTCATATATCTCATCTTAGTCCAATTGGACTTACTACCCTTAAAACCTAGGTCAATAAGATTATGATGGTATGTGCACTGCTAAAATAGATTAGTGATAAGTAGGGATTTTAGCCTATTATTTGCTCTCTTTTAGTTAGGTTTTAGGCCAAAAATGCATGAAAGTATTCCCGAAAACTAACTTAATGTACTTGCTTGGAGGTTTTTGTTCGAAATGAGCCAAAGAAGCCATAACAAACTCATAAATGAGTCAAACTTGAACCAAAACCAAGTCTGGACCAATACTGAGGAACGCGAACCGCGATCGAAAAGGGAGGCCAAGAAATTGTCAATGCTGAGCGGCCATTATTACGCGGCCCGCGAAATAGAGATTCAGAGAGGTTGTTTTGAGCACAAAAAACCAATGTTGACCGCGTCAGAAAGAGGCGGCCGCGAAATCACTAGTGTGGTCGCACTTGAAATTCTGCTGAGAGCGTTTTTCAAGGTTCAGAGACTTTGCAATTTGGGCTTAAATGAAGAAAGTGGTCCGCATCCAAATTACGCAGCCGCAAATGAATCTCACATGGGCGCTGTTGAAAATATGCGTCCCGCGAAACAAGGTCCAGCCCAGGTTCAGATATGAAGAAACACGGATCGCGCTCAATATTATGCGGCCGCGAAAGTCCAAGCACGGACGCGGTCAGAATTACGCGTCCGTAAAACCTCTGTAGGGGTATTTTTGTCCGAAAATTTTAGCTTAGTATAAATAGACCTTTTTGACAATTTTAGGTTAAGTTCTGTTTAGCAGAGCACGTGAACAACGATTTTTACCCTTTTTGAGAAATTTTTTAGTAGATTTCTCCTCAAACTTTAAATTTTAATCTTCTACTTTAATATTATGGCTCATATTTCTTCTCTATCTTTGATTTCTGTTAATATTATGAGTAGCTAGATCCTATAGCTAGGGTTGTGACCCAACCCTAGTGTGAGTATTTAATGGGTCTTGAATTTTAGGGCTTAATTATTTATGGGATAGTGATATTTAGATTAATTCATGCTTGGATTGTAGAATTAGTGGTTGCAAACTTAGGCTCTTCTTGAGAAAGAGAGATTAAGTCTAGGAAAATTCAGCTAACAAGGAATTGGGGTGAATTCAAGAGATTGATAGCCCCGATTAAAGGGTTAAACCTAGATATAGTAATACCCGACTTGAGCCAATATCATTTGTAATGCATGATCATCCATTTGGACTTGAGAAAGCCAAATTGGGCAAAGTCACTCAAACTACCGAGAGGTATAGAGTAAGCACTTATGTGTGATGGTTATATCACGACCCCAATCAAAACAAGCTTGCCCTAGATTCTCGATACCCGTTATATGGATACCTAGTGGAAGTCACTACCCTAGTGCCTTTTAACAATTGAAAAACTTTCACCAAAAATACTGTACTTAGCTTACTCTTAGCATATAATAGTATATAATTTAGAAGTATAATCATTCATAACCATGCTTGGAAGTGCAATTAGGAACAACACACGCATCTAGATTAGCTAGATTCCAAACTCCAAATCAATTAGCTCCCTGTGGAAATCGATCCCGACCTTGTTGAGTAAAACTGCATCGACCATCCTCGCTACTCTATAGTGGTGTAGGTTTGGAACCAATCAATTAGCTCTTGGAGAAGAGATGCAATTCTCTCCTTGCTTGTCTCTTGCTCTCAGGACTTCATTGAAGTCCCCACCTACTAGCCAGCTCCCACGGTAGTTTTCACGATAGTTCTGAGGTGTTTCCAGAGATTTCTCCTATGTGCATGTGTTACTAGCATAAATAGCAGTAAAAAGCCAAGAGTTAGAAGAGGGTGTTACCTTGAGCATTACATTTATGCCCTAAGATGTGGTAGAGACTTTATCAATCTTGAGGAGGTCATCCTTCCACATAATGATAATGGCTCCATACCGGCCAATTGCTAGGCTCTAAATTTGGCCAGAGAACCCCAGTTCATGGATCGGGTGCTTATGCTCAGCCATCTTAGTTTCTAGGAGGACCAGCATAGCATGCTTGTGCAGTATGACCATCTCAACATAGTGCCTCCTAAACTCATTGTTGTTAGCTCCCCTAGCATTTAAGATGATTAAAGTCATTAACGGTTTGGGGTGTGGGGGAGACTTCCTCTTCAGGTATTTGGCCTTCCCTTTCACAGGTGTGGCTTACTGCCCTCCAGCATAGGGCCGTCTTGTTTGCCTTCCTGTGCCAGAGCTGGACTTAGCCTTACAACTGAGTCTCCTGAGTCTGGATTTGAGGCTAGCCTTAGACTTACGCTGCACAGTTTCATGCTCCTTGGGCATAGTTCGATAAGCATTTCTCCCCCAAGCCCTCTGAACTCTATTAGTTCCTCCTAGAAGAGTTCATGGTTCGGTATGAGTCGGTTAATCCCTAAAAGGAAACCAAACCAAGTAAGTCGGTTTTTTAAATATTTAAACCAAACCAAACCAATTAGTTTGGTTTTTTATTGATCCAATTTTTGTCGGTTTTTCGATTTTTGGGTTATTTATCGATTTTTGTCTTAAATATGAGACATACACTACCAAACGCTTATTCCGACGACTACATTTTCAATGAAATACTATCAAATTAATTGCTTTTTAAAAAATCTATCATTTACCAAGATATATTGATGATAATTGAATTAAATAGTGATGAATAATTCTAAGCACTCAATTAAATTCTTGCATATATGAGTTTTGTGTTCAAGTGGGGTTTTCCACTTTAAGTTTGCACTTTTAGAACGAGGCCACCCCACAAATGAAGACAGCAATTTGAATGGCGCATAATGTTTCATCTCCTAACACCACCAAAATCAGCAAAGTAATAGCAGTACGAACTGTATAGCTAGTATCTCGCATAATATTAAAATAAGAATAATTTAATGGAGGAAATTAACGACTTAAAACTTATTAAAAGTGGGAATCGCACCCCATAAATGGTTTAAATTCCTTACGTGTGTCCCTAACTTGTGGAGTACGCATGCATGGATCCCCTTGATAATCTTTATTCGCAACACATTGCCCTATATGGTCCGAAGGAAAAAGAAAACGGCAAATAGATGAATGAATATATAGTAATCCTAGTTAAGCAAGTAAAAATCTTCTACAGTTTTTTAAAATTGAAATTTTTTTGAGAAAAAATGAATATTCTGTAAAAATTATGTATTTCATCCGTTCCAAAAATAATTACAATAATATTTTTTAACTACCTAAAATGTCATAGCTAAAAATTTTATCGAGTCCCAAAAACTATTTAGTGTTTTGATAAAGAGTTTAATAGTTCTACACGCTGTTAGTGTAAAAAAAAGAAATTAGCACACTTATAACTAATTACAGGTAATTAAAAAATGGTAACTAATTTGTTATAACAAGTAAAACTATACTGATATATGAACTATTGTTCAGAAGCTAGCAGACCTACTTTAAGGTTCTTAATTCTGTAACCATATATTGAATTGAAGGCGTAATGAAGATCTTAGGAATATCTTACTTTCTTCATATATTTCACGTATCTAAACCTAAGTTGTGAAAAAGCCAGAAAAGAGAAAATCCCTCCTACCCTAATATATGCTTTTATCCTTTTACCAACTTTCTCCAAAAAGATTCGTTGCTTTTCATCTTGGCGTTTACAAGCCGAGCAAGTTAACTATTTGCTCTTCCTTCCTCATGTTATCTTGTTAGCGTTGAATGCAGGAAGTTCGGTTAAAGTGAAAGCACGATTACAGGAAAAAAGGAATTTGCTCCACCATAAAGATATATTCCCACCGTTTCAATTTATATGGCGGTGTTTGACTTGTCACAAATTTAAAAAAAATAAATTGGAAATTTTGGTCTAAAAAAATTATAGTTATTTGTGTGATTATAAATCATCTCATTAAGAATAAAATAGAAAGTTTAAAATTAAATTATTTTTAAATAAAAAAGTATGATATTCTTTTTAGTATAGTTTAAAAAAGAAAGTATGACACATAAATTGAAAAAGAAGTATAAATTAAGTTATATACATTGAAAATACGTATTTTTCTTGCACCGTCAGATTAAATTAATTAATGTATAAAATGTAATTATTTCTCGAATAAGCATAATAAGGTAACTTGGAAAATATAGTAATAATCTACCATAACTAATTAAATTGCAGTGGTAATATTTTTTTTTTTATTACATTATATGACTTAAATTAGAGAAAAATATAAATAATAAGTAAAGAGATAAAAAAAAAAAAACAAAAAAGATAACGATTTCCTTCATCCCTTTCTTTGTAATTAAATATTATATTTTTCAGTTGAAACAAGCTTATAGCAGATGGAAAGATTCTAAAAAGAGAAAATATGTATATACAAACATCTGGGGGAACACTAAAATCTAGTTGATGGAATGTGATGGGAACTAAAAGTTTTGTTTATTTCGAAAACTTTCCACCATAATATGTGGCTTTAGTTATTTTCCTAATTTCCCATAATCTTTTGCTATTATTTAAACTATTTTGGACTCAACTAGTTGTACTATATGTTATATATATATAGTCCATTTTGCTCTTAGAAGATATTTCACTGAACAGTCAGTTTTCTTCGATCCTCTATTATCAACACATATTGGCCAACTCTTTGAGTGGAGATCATGCAGCTCAAGAAAAGCAATTTGATATAAAACCGAAAAAGAAAAATAAAGTTAATGCATTACTCAATGATAGTAAGCACTGTGTATTTTATTCAGACATGACAATTCTTGGCATTTCTTCTTTTTTTCCCATTTCCTTTTAACCCTTATCTTTGCTACCTTTCTTTCTCTTTTCTTTTGATATGTTGTTGCTAATCTGATGCAAAAAACTTTACATCAAAGCTCCTTTTGACAATAGTATTACGCCAAAAGAGCCCCCAATTCTTTAAAAATTATAGTTAGGGTATAGAAGACGATACGTGCCATATCTTGACGTATAATAGTAGCATCACTTCTACATCATACAACACCTTGAGTGCTTCTAAACAAATACATTTCTCATATTAGTTTTGTGTAATTGGGTAACTCGAAAAATTGGATCCTTAGATCGTGAAAGCAAAATAACTGCTAGCTAGTATAATAACTTTTAGTGCTCCCTCTTAATTTTATTTATTTTTCCACATTTCTTTTTGGAACATTTTGGAAAGCACTATTTTCTATATTTCCTTTCAACATTCTCAAATGTGTTGCACGACCGAAAATCTTTTTTCTTTCTTTTTGATGATCGAGAAATTTATTTGGAACCGCCCTTTGAGCCAATCACAGCCTTCAAATTAAAATTCGGGGTGATGGACTTGTCTTTTTACCTTCTCTACTTAAATAATATAGATAATTATTTCCGTTGGCGCAATGAAAAATCTTAAAACAGACTAGATTGATATTTTTTCTCGAGTAATTAAGCCTATCTCTGAAAGGAGCCTGGATACCAAGCCTTAAACACAAAAATGGGGGTCGACAATGTGCCTGCTGAAATTTAATATAGTATATGGTGAGGATATAGCGAGTTGTCACGTGCCTTAGTTGGCCATTTTATGTTAGTTAGTTATGTTTAGTTTGTTAATGATATGGCCCAAAAGGTCATCCCGTATAATTTTAGTTAAATTTGTGTTTCGAGGCCGTAAAAACCTCCTTATATCTCACTTCGATTTGTGTGCACAGCCCGGACGTATAGCCGGGAAGCCGTTATGTGAAAACTGATAAAAATGATATTTTTTATGTTGAAATTTGAATAAAGTTGGTTTTGATCAACATTTTTGGTAAACGGACCCGGATCCGTGATTTGACGGTTGCGGAGGGTCTGTAGGAAAATATGGGAATTGGGCGTATGCCCGGAACCGAATTCCGAGGTCCCAAGTCCGAGAAATGAATTTTTAAAGAAAATTGTCTTATGAAAAATATAAAGGTTTTTGAAAATGAGATTTGATGTGAAACCTGTGAAATCGGGCCCGTATTATGGTTCTGAAGCCCGGAACATGGTCAATATGATTTATATGAGTTATCTGTGAAATTTGGCAAGAAAGGGACTTAGTTTGACGTGATTCGGACTAAAAATGGAAAATTTGGGAGTTAATGAAGTTTTGAGAATTTTTATAAATTTTGAGGTTTAATTCGATGTTTATGATATTAATTCGGTGTTTTGATTACCCGAATAAGTACGTAGGATATTTTTAAGGTTGTGCGTATGTTTACTTTTGAGCCCCGATGGCTCGGGGGAGTTTCGGGTAGTTGTCGGAGTGCTAAAGTGTTGAAAAATCTGATGTTTTGTGTTGTTTCTGGTGTTTGAGAGTTTGTACTGTGCGAAAGCACGAGACCTCATGCGAACGCACAGGGTAATTTGGGGAGGGAGTTGGGTAGTGTTGTGTGAATGCACCCAACCATGCGCGAACACATAGGGCTAGAAGGGGGTTGGGGCTGGACAGCACTGTGCGAACGCACTAGTGTGTATGCGATCGTGGAGGGTCAGGGGGGTGGCCTGTGCGAACGCCGGCCCCTTGCCGTGAACGCAGTGAGTTATTTCGCCCAGTCATTTTAAATACCAAAAACAGAACCCATTACAAGATTTACCCTATTTTTCTCAAACTTCTTCTTCCCCAACCCTCTTAGGCGATATTGGAGCATCTCTTCCACCATAGCTTCATAGGTAAGTAATCTTAACTCCATTTTCTTCCATTTTCATCAACAATTATTAGATTCTAAGCCAAAAACCATGGGATTAAAGGGTAGAAATTGGGGTTTCGGGTAGAGTTAGGGCTTTTGGGATTTTTGGGAATTGACCTCATTTTGGGGAATGGGTGATCGGGTTTTGGTCCGAACCTCGTGTTTGGACAAAGCGGGCCCGGGGTCGAATTTTGGAAATTTTGGAAGAATGTTGGGAAATCTATAATTAGGCTTTGGAATTGAATTGTTGAATAACTATTGATATTATTGAGTCGATTATGTCTAGATACGATTGTTTCGGAGTCGGATTCGAGAGGAAAAGCAGTGGTAGAAGCTTGATTTGCATTCTTGGAGTCGAGGTAAGTGTTTGACCTAACCTTAGCTTGAGGGAATAGGTATAGAGTCTTATTTGCTATGTGTTAGTCCATGTCCAACGTATAAGTGAGGTGACGAGTACCTATATGTTGTGGTCAAGTATGCCCGTGAGTCGAACTTGATGAATTTTATAGTGTTCTTTGATATTATTTGTGTTATGAATTAATTGTTATTTTGGAAGTGATACATTGAGGATATATCATGATGTAGAATGTTATTGACTACTCGTTCGGTTGAGGATTATTTGTTAAATTATACCTCTGAGTGAGATTGGTTATAGTTGAGTCCTTTGCCGGGACGGTAGAATCCTGGTTGAATATTTCTGTGCATTTGAGGTTTCTATTTGTTGAATTTTCCTGTCAAATTGTTGATTTTATACATGTTATACACGAGGGGACATTCCGTGCCGAGTGACTGTGAGGTTATGCACGAGGGGACGTTCCGTGCCGAGTGGCTTATCTATTTGTGCACGAGGGGACATTCCGTGTCGACTGATTATTTATTTACGCACGAGGGGATATTCTGTGCCGAGTGATTGTGAGGTTATGCACGAGGGGACATTCCGTGCTGAGTGATTATTTATTTACGCACGAGGGGACATTCCGTGCCGAATGAGTGTGAGGTTACGCACGAGGGGACATGCCGTGTCGTTTCTGTTTATTTACTTGTTCAGAGCTGTTAATTCCTGATGTTATTTATACATTCCAATTGTTATCTTGTTCTATTGTTTCAGCTAGTTGTTTCCCTTTGTCCCCAACATGTTCTCCCCCGTTGTTGTATTTACTTGATTATTTCCTGTCATTATTTCCCCAATTGTTATCTTGTTATTTGTGGTCGTGTCATAGCCTCGTCACTACTTCGCCGATGTTAGGCTCGACACTTACTCAGTACATGGGGTCGGTTGTACTGATGCTACACCTGCACTTCTTTATGTTGTGCATATTACGGAGCCGGACCCAGTGGACATTGAGTGAAGGAGTATCCTTCAGTCCACGACGACACCGAGGTAGTCCTGCAGGCGTCCGCAGGCCTTGGCGTCACCATCTATTTCTTTCCTTCTGTCTTATCTTGTATTTCTAGACAGCTACACTTGTTTATTTCAGATGCATGTTTTTGGTAAATCCTAGACTGCCCGTGAAATTATGACACCAGTTCTGGGGGTATGTTTAAGGAAATTCCGTAAGGTTTATTATTTAAGTTGTTGAATGTCTTATCTTCCGTATTCTTATTTCTATTTGTTCGTGTATTTAACTTTTTAAATGCTAAATAATAAATGAATAAATCAGAATAACCAGTATTGTTGGCTTGTCTAACAGGTTCAACGTTTGACGCCATCACGGCCTGAAGATGGGATTTCGGGTCGTGACAAGTTGGTATCATAGCACTAGGTTACTTAGGTCTCACAATTCATGGACAAACTTAGTAGAGTCTAAGGGATCGGTACGGAGACGTCTGTACTTATCCCCCAGAGGCTGCAAAGTTAGGAAATAACTTCACATCTTTTATTCTCTATCGTGCGATTTGAGTTCTAAATGCTAACTGATTTTTCTATTCTATTCTCTCGCAGATGGCGAGAATGCGTGCTTCCTCATCTACCGATATGCAGCCCGATCCTCCTGTTGCAGCTCCTACGAGGGGCCGAGGACGAGGTCGAGGCCGTGCTAGAGACCGAGGCAGAGCTAGGGCTCAGCACAGGGCAGCAGCCCCAGTAGAGGACCCACATGTAGACTTTGTCGGTGAGGTTCCTGCTCAGGCAGTTCCAGTCGGACCAGCTCAGGTCCCAAAGGGGTTCATTGCCACCCCAGTTCTTCAGGACGCTATGGTCCATTTAGTGGGCCTTATGGAGAGCGTGGCTCAGGCTGGTCTTCTTCCTACTGCACCAGCCGTCTCTCAGGCTGGGGGAGGGACCCAGACTCCTGCTACCCGCACACCAGAGCAGCTATCCTCAGTTCCAGACTCCAGTACCTCAGACAGCTGGAGTAGCTCAGCCAGGTATTGTGGCACTGACAGTTGAGGGGGCAGCTATGTCTGCCGACGCTTTGTGGAGATGGGATCGGTTCACTAAGTTATTTCCTACTACATTTATTGGTGCACCATCAGAGGATCCCCAGGATTTCTTGGACAGTTGTTATGAGGTTCTTCGAAACATAGGCATCGTAGAGTTCAGTGGAGTTGATTTTGCTACATTCCATCTTTCTGGTACCGCCAAGACTTGGTGAAGGGACTACTATTTGACCAGACCAGCTGGGTCTTCGCCTTTGACTTGGGCTCAGTTCTTCGAGTTATTTTTGGAGAAGTTTCTACCAGTTACTCAGAGGGAGGATCTTCGGAGGCAGTTTGAGCGCCTCCAGCAGGTATCTATGACTGTTATACAGTATGAGACCAGGTTCATTACTTTGGCCCGACATGTTATCATGATACTCCCTACTGATCGTGAGAGGGTGAGGAGGTTTATTGAGGGTCTAGCTCAGCCTATTAGACTCCAGATGGACAGAGAGATAGGTACTGATATTTCATTCCAGGAGGCGGCCAATGTGGCCAGGCGTATTAAGATGGTCTTATCACAGGGCAGTGGTCAGGGGTCTAACAAGAGACCTCGCCATTCCGGTCGATTTACTGGTGCCTCATCTGGAGGTAGATATTCCTTTGGTAGAGGTTATCCTCCTAGGCCATTCTAGTCAGCGCTCCAGGTATCCCGTAGTGCACCACCAGCTCCTATCAGTACACCGCCGCTTCAGAGTTTCCAGAGTGGCTATGCTGGTAATCAGGGACAACATTCTCAGCAGCTGAGGTCTTGCTTCACTTGTGGTGGTGTGAGGCACATTGATAGGTTCTTCCCCCGATCTTCTAGTTGTTCTCAGTATCAGAGTTCTCGTGTTATGATTCCCGCATCAGGTGCAGCCCCACCCCCTCAGCCAGCTAGGGGTGGAGGTCGAGGTTCCATAGGTGGAGGCCAGACAGTTAGAGGTGGAGGGCAGGCCACGAGAGGTAGAGGTCAGCCCGCAGTGGGTAGACCCAGAGATGTTCAGGTTGGAGAGGATCCACCCCGATGCGATGCTATTCCTACCAGACTTGAGGCTGAGGCCTCTGATGCAGTTATTAAAGGTATGGTTTCAGTTTGCAGCAGAGATGCTTCAGTTTTATTTGATCAGGGTTCTACATTCTCCTATGTGTCCTCATATTTTGCCCCTTATCTGAGCATGTCCCATGATTCCGTGAGTATTTCTGAAATATGTGTCTACCCCTGTGGGTGATTCTATTGTGGTAGATCGAGTCTATCGTTCATGCTTAGTGGTTATTGGTGGTATGGAGACTCATGTAGACCTTTTTCTTCTTTATATGGTTGACTTCGATGTTATTTTGGGGATGGATTGGTTATCTCCCTACCATGCTATTCTGGACTGTCATGCCAAGACAGTGACCTTGGCCTTGCCAGGAGTACCTCGTTTGGAGTGGAGAGGGACTCTTAGTCATTCTTCCGGTAGAGTTATTTCATATATGAAGGCTTGGCGCATGGTCGAGAAGGGTTGTTTGGCATATTTGGCCTACGTTCGTGATTCTAGTATGAGGTTTCTTCTATGGAGTCTGTGCCCGTGGTTCATGAGTTTTCAGAGGTATTCCCTGCTGACCTGCCGGGTATGCCACCCGACAGGGATATTGACTTTTGTATTGAGTTGGCTCCAAGCACTCAACCCATTTCTACTACGCCGTATCATATGGCCCTGCCAGAGCTAAAGGAGTTGAAGGATCAGTTGCAGGATTTGTTGCATAAAGGCTTCATTAGGCCTAGTGTTTCTCCTTGGGGTGCCACAGAGTTGTTCGTTAAGAAGAAAGATGGCTCAATGAGGATGGGTGTTGACTACCGGCAGTTGAACAAGGTTACTATTAAGAATAAGTATCCTTTGCTGAGGATTGATGATTTATTTGACCAGCTTCAGGGTGCTACAGTGTTTTTCGAGATAGACTTGAGATCTGGTTACCATCAGCTGAGGATAAGGGCGTCTGATGTCCCTAAGACAGCCTTTCGCACTCGGTATGGGCATTATGAGTTCTTGGTGATGTCTTTTGGGTTGACTAATGCCCCCGTTGCTTTCATGGAGTTGATGAACCGAGTGTTCAGGCCCTATTTGGACTCATTTGTGATTGTTTTCATTGATGATATTTTGATTTACTCCCGTAGCCAAGAGGAACATGAGCAGCATCTTCGAGTCGTCCTCCAAACTTTGATGGATAGTCAGTTGTATGCCAAATTTTCTAAGTGAGAGTTCTGGTTGAGTTCAGTTTCATTTCTAGGCCATGTTGTGTCGGCAGAGGGTATTCTGGTGGATCCCAAGAATATTTCAGCAGTCAGAGATTAGCCTAGACCCACCTCAGCTACAGAGATTCGGAGTTTCTTGGGCTTAGCAGGTTATTATCGCCGGTTTGTGGAGGGTTTTTCATCTATTGCAACCCGATGACCAGATTGACTCAGAAGGGTGCCCAGTTCAGGTGGTCTGATGAGTGTGAGGCGAGCTTTCAAAAGCTCAAGACAACCTTGACCACGACACCGATGTTAGTTTTGCCCACAGGCTCAGGGCCATATACCGTGTATTGTGATGCTTCACGGGTTGGACTTGGTGCAGTGTTGATGCAGGATGGCAAGGTTATAGCTTATACTTCACGTCAGTTGAAGGTTCATGAGAAGAACTATCCATTTCATGATTTGGGGTTAGCAGCTATTGTTCATGCGTTGAATATTTGGAGGCATTACCTGTATGGGGTGCCATGTGAGGTGTTCACGGATCATAAGAGTTTGCAGTATCTGTTCAAGCAGAAAGAGTTGAATATGAGGCAGAGGAGATGGTTAGAGTTGTTGAAGGATTATGACATTACCATCTTATATCATCCGGGAAAGGCCAATGTGGTGGCCGATGCTTTGAGCCGGAAGTCAGCCAGCATGGGTAGTCTTGCTTATATACCAGTCGGAGAGCAACTGCTTGCTTTGGATGTTCAGGCTTTGGCCAATCGGTTCATGGGATTGGAGGTTTCTGAGACTGGCAGTGTTTTGGCCCATACTGTGGTCCGTTATTCATTGTATGATCGTATTCGGGCAGTACAATGATCGCCATTTATGTGGTCTTAGAGATACTGTCCGGCACTGAGGTGCCAAGCAGGTCACAGTTGATGATGAGGGAGTTTTGAGGATGCAGGGTCGTATTTATGTACCTGATGTTGATGGCATTCGGGAGTTGATATTGAAGGAGGCCCATAGTTCCCGGTATTCCATTCATCCCGGCACTGCAAAGACGTACCAGGATTTGCGGCAGCATTATTGGTGGCGGAGGATGAAGAAGGATATTGTAGCATATGTAGCTAGGTGCTTGAACTATCACCAGGTTAAGTATGAGCACCAGAGACCCGGTGGTTTGATGCAGCAGATTGAGCTTCCCGAGTGGAAGTGGAAGCGGATCACCATGGATTTCATAGTTGGACACCCACGGACTCAGAAGATGTTTGATGTGGATAGGCTGACCAAGTCAGCACACTTCATTCATGTATCAGTTTCGTATTCTTTGGAGAAGTTGGCAAATATCTACATCAGGGAGATTGTTTGCTTGCATGGTGTGCCCGTGTCCATTATATCTAACCGAGGTACTCAGTTTACCTCCCATTTCTGGAGAGTGTTTCAGCGTAAGTTGGGCACACGGGTTGATTTGAGCACATCGTTTCATCCTCAGGCGAACGGACAGTCCAAGCGTACTATTCATATTTTGGAGGATATGTTGTGGGCATGTGTCATTGACTTTGGAGGTTCATGGGACCAGTTTTTGCCTTTAGCTGAGTTTGCCTACAACAAGAGTTATCAGTCGAGCATCCAGATGGCTCCGTATGAGGCGTTGTATGGTAGGCGGTGTCGGTTGCCAGTCGGGTGGTTCGAGCCAGGAGAGGCTAGATTGTTGGGTTCGGAGTTAGTCCAGGATGCCTTGGACAAGGTGAGGACCATTCAGGACAGACTCCGCACAGCTCAGTCCTGGCAAAAGAGTTATGCGGATCACAGAGTTCGTGATTTGGCATTTATGATAGGAGACCGGGTATTTCTTCGAGTGTCGCCCATGAAGGGCGTGATGAGGTTCAGAAAGAAGGGCAAGTTGAGCCCTAGGTACATTGGTCCATTTGAGATTCTGGACAAGGTGGGAGAGGTGGCCTACAGACTTGCTTTGCCACCCAGTTTATCAACCATGCACTGGGTGTTTCATGTATCTATGCTTCAGAGGTATATTGCTGATCCCTCTCATGTACTTGACTTCAGCGGTGTCCAGTTGGACAAGGATTGGACTCATGAGGAGGAGCCGATAACCATATTAGCTCGACAGGTTCATCAGTTGAGATCGAAGAGTTCTCCTTCGGTTCATGTTCAGTGGAGAGGTCAGCATGTTGAGGCAGCTACCTGGTTGTCCGAGTCTGATATGCGGAGCCGATATCCCCATCTTTTCCCCGATTCAGGTACCTTTCTACGTTCGAGGACGAACAGTTGTTTTGGAGGTGGAGATTTTGATGACCCAAAGGTCATCTCATATAATTTTAGCTAAATCTGTGTTCCGAGGTTGTGAAAACCTTCTTATATCTCACCTTGATTTGTGTGCGCATCCCGAGCGTATAGCCGGGAAGCTGTTAAGTGAAAAACTGATAAAAATGATATTATTTGTGTTGAAATTTGAATAAAGTTGACTTTGATCAACATTTTTGGTAAATGGACCCAGATCCATGATTTGACGGCCCCGGAGGGTCTGTAGGAAAATATGGGACTTGGGTGTGTGCCCGGAATCGAATTCTGAGGTCCCAAGTCCGAGAAATGAATTTTTAAAGAAATTTTTTTTTCTAAAAAATATAAAGATTTTTGAAAATGAGATTTGATGTGAAACCGGGCCCGTATTATGGTTCCGGAGCCCGTATTTTGCGTGCAGAAGTTATAGATGGATGAGGTTCTTTTATCTGTTCCAACTCCTACAGTTTGCGGAATAATAATTGGACAAAATAAAGGAACACAACAAACACCTGGNACTAGACTAAAAGACAACAGATGGAACTGGTTCTTCTAGCTGGTTCAAGTAGCTTCAGAGTCGCATAGGAAATTCTCACACGAACTGCTTACAAAATTGCTTTGATAATTTTGTTCTCAATTCTTGTTTTGCTTCTATGTTTGTGAGCACATGTTCAATAAGAACACTTGACCATATATAGAATCAGTAGAAAAAGAGATATACTAGAATTCGGATGCAACTGTTCCTTGGTGGAAGAGTTCTAGTTGATCTCAACTCCCTAGATCTTCTTCTATCTTGATTCTGCCCTTTTTGAATAAGGAGTCCATCTCCCTATCAATTTGCGACCTTTTCGATCAGGAGATATATCTTCAGATCACTGATTGTGCTTATCTCCTGTTTGTGATCACCTCACGTGCCATTAACTCTGCATGTCTATGTCTCCAGTGATGGACCTGGTTCAACTCTGAGTTCATTTGTCAATCTTCAAACCATTCAACTTCTCGATCCAACAAATTCTCCCTTTTTGATGATGACAAATTTTGTGCTTAGGCCTGTAATCACTTTAATCCAACATTGACACTTTTTATAGTATTAAGTATTTATCATAAAGAACCAGGTTCATTAGGTTATAAATATCACAATTTTCAATATAGCACATCTTCCCCCTTTTGGCATCATCGAAAAGTTGCAAAGTGTTAGAATTACCAGATTTATAATAATTACTCATGGCCACTGAGGCAACTGCAAGTGCAAATATGGATTAATCATCAATAGTAAACCAAGCATGTAAACTATCAAGGAAAGTGAGACAAAATAGGTAAGAGAAAAAACAGCATAGTTCATTAATAAGAGCATAGTTCAGGCACTAAACACATAAAGAAATAAAAGCAGTTACAGTCACGAGTAATAGATAGCGAAAAAAAAATCCCGAACTGGGTCATAGAGGGGTGAGGGACGACACTAGACACCTAAGGCTGGGAAGGGGTGGAGGTTGGGTTCTTTGCTTAGAGAAGAGAGAGAATTTGTTGAAGAATCCCTGCATTCTTCTCCTTTTCATTTTCCAGTTCAGATCTGAGAGCATCCTGCTCAGCCTCAACCTCTGTAAGGCGGGTCTTCAGGCGATGGATTTCAGCATCCTTAACCCCACCTTCATGCAAAAGCGCCCTGGCCTTGCTATTCACAGGCATTTTCCTTGATGAACCAGGTTCATCGTCAGGAACATTCACAGCATAGTCATATGTCAGAAGTGTGTTCTTCCCAAAATGGTCCTTGACAGTGGCCATTTCTTCTTTCGTCACGGGCACTTTGAAGTGAGCCAGCACAGTCTTTAGGATGAACCCATATGGGATAGCATGAGCCTTGGAGCCATTTACCACCCTGTCCAGCAATTGAATAATGAAAGAGGGCCAGTTGATTTTCCTTCCACTATCCAGGCACTCCATGTGAGTTAAATCAATAGTTTTCTATGTTCCTCCTTTCTTGACTGGGCAGTATGAATTTATTGACAAACTCAAAAACCACTTTGTGTTGAGGTGTCATCTTGCTTTTGAACATGACCCTTAGTTCCACTTCTTCAGCATTATCACTGAACCTTCTGGTGATTTGCAGTGCAGAAGGAAGGCCATCCAAGCTAGGCCACCTCTGCCTTGTATAATCATCATATCCCTCAGCGGGAATCCCAATAATCTTACCCAGCTCCTTGGCATCAAATGAGATCTTAACCCCTTTTGCCTGACTAGAGACCCTGCCATCCTTGACTTCTGTATTTGCCATGAACTCGACAATCTCACTCCTCGCCAGCCTGCCTTCTAGTTGAAGGACCATGTCCTTCCAGTCCTGTACGTTCAAAGTGTCCATAAGGTAAATCATGTCGGATTCTTCAAGATCCTTCAGCAACCTTCCCTTCAGTATCGTGCGCTTCCCAAATTTTGTCAATTTGTCTGTCTCTCCACCAGACTTCTATGCTTCTTCACCACTCCACTCATTATCATCAAACTGAGCCTTTTTTGATTTCTTTGTGGACCTAGTCCTACTAGAAATAGTTGAGGGTGTAGCCGACACAGATGCTGAATTCTTGGAAGAAGTATTGGCCTTATTTGGTTTGGGTGTCTCAATCTCAACTTCTGTCATTTTTTACTCTTGATGAACTAGGTCCATCTCCTGAACATCAACAACCCCTGTGGGCTTAAACACTTTTGCCTTCCCCTTTTCAGCTTTCTTTCTCCTACTCTCCCTCAAAGCTTTCTGCAACTCCTCTTCACTCTGCCTAATTACACTCTTTGTAGTGCAACCTCTAGGAATGGAAGCATCAGAAGAGGGAGTGACTTTTCTCTTCTTGCTTTCCATTAGAGGAGCAACTTTTTTGGTCTTGGGTCTCTTCTTCTTTTTGGGTTAATAGCTCTCCCCTAATTTTCTCATAAGATCAGCCAAAGTTTCTTCAATGGATGAACCAGGTTCATCGGTTTCATGTTGAAGATTTTCCAGCCCCTCTACAGCCTCTCTAGAATTACTTCCCCCTAAATCCTTGGCACCTTTTTCAACAACCACTGGGACAGTCCCACAAATTTCCAATGGAGTGCCTCCTTCCTCTGTTCTCCTCACAGTACTTCTTTCCCCCTCTCTCTCAAAGTTATTTTTACCGCCTCTTCTTCTCCTATCAGGAATCTCCATATCCACTACAGACCAAATTAAAAAAATCTATTTTCAGAAGCGACTGGTTTAGACCCAATTTTAGATGTTACTTGTTCAGAATCAGAAGAACTAGTTGCTTCCCCCTCAGTGGCGGACTTGAAACAGTCATTGGAATTCTTAGATTCTTGGACCTGGCTAGCTTCAAGCTTTGCGTTCAATTTCCTAGCTAGAGAGCCAGAGGCCATGGTCTTTCGGGCGAGCATTTTCACACGCCCTCTCCTGGGTTCTGGAATGGGGCTTGGTTGTACAACAGGAGTGATTGGACGAGACGAAACATTGTTGTTTTGAGGGGTGGTGGGATGTGATTGAGATGGAGTGGAAGAGTTTGATTGAGACGGGGTGGAACTAGTATCTTCAAGCGTGATACTGTAGTCAGGTGTGATTAAGGAGGATAAAGCAGGAGGTGGAGTGTTAGCCATGGTGATGATTAAAGAAAATCAGGATCAAGGTGTTTGAGTAGAAAGTTGAAAGAGTTTTGACGGTTATGGCTTTAGGAAAAAAAGGTGAAGGATTAGAGAAGTGATGATGGGTTTTTAAAGTCTTGGTTAATAAATACACAACAGGTGTAATTTTGGTCAAGTGGGAGTCTAGTCGATTCAGGAGTGTCAGGTGATAAGTGACGGTTATGAATCCCCTATAATCTAGGCCATTTTAATTTGATTTAACTCTTTGGAAGTGGTTTGAATTTTGGATAGGTACTAGATTTTAAAAAAGCTTATTATAGATAGAGTCCTGCTCGTGAATAACTATTGATATTTCAATATGTGTATAGTGATGAGCACATACCTTATCTGTCAGATGAACCAGCAACGATGAACCAGGTTCATCTTGTTAGAATCTCTTGATTAAGCCTCAATTTACAAAAATAGAAAAACATCATTAGTAACCAAGGAGTCATATTAACACATGGCAAGAGAGTATGACTTTTAAGGCATGAGACTGAGCAACGATTATTCTGATTATTTACACCTTTCAGAATTCCTAGCAAAAAAATAATTTCCTCATTTTTTCATTTTTTTTTGAATTGGTTCAATTAGGTGATCTTAATCATCCCTAATTCTAACTTGTTTCTCTCAAAATGCTCTCTACTTAGTGCTTTAGTAAAGATGTCAGCAATTTGTTTGTCAGTTGCACATAATCCAATAGAGATCATTCCCCTCTCATAGTTGTCTCTTAGGAAATGGTGTCCAACATCTATATGTTTTGTTCTTTTATGATGGACGGGGTTCTTTGTCATACTAATAGCACTAGTGTTATCACAGAAGATAGCAATGCATCCAACCTCTATGCCAAAGTCCATCAGTTGTTGCTTAATCCATGGTAACTGAGCACAACACGAGGCTACAGCAACGTACTTAGCCTCAACAGTATACAGAGCTACTGAATTATGTTTCTTAGTGGCCCAAGACACAACACATGAGCCCAAAAAGTGTGCCATACCTAAGGTACTCTTTCTATCTACCAAAAATCCTGCATAGTCAGCTTCAGGATATTCCACAAGATCAAAATTACTACCTTTAGGATAGTAAAGACAGAGGCCTGTGGTGCCTTTAAGGTATCTCAAGATTCTCTTCACTGCAGTTAAGTGTGATTCCTTTGGATTAGCCTGAAATCTTGCACAAATCCCTACGCTGAAGACAATGTCAGGTCTAGTGGCAGTAAGATACAATAATGAACTCAATCATTCCTCTATAAAACTTTTGATCGACAGATGAACCAGGTTCATCTACATCTAGCTTTGTGGCTGTTGCAATAGGAGTGTCAATTTCCTTTGAGTCTTCCATTTTAAATCTTTTAAGCAATTCTTTCACATATTTTTACTGATGGATCATAGTTCCATTTGAATTTTGTTTAAGTTGTAAGCCTAAAAAGAAGTTAAGCTCACCCATCATGCTCATTTCAAATTCACTCCCCATTAGTTTGGCAAATTCTTTACTTAGCTTTTAAAAAGTTTCCCCAAAGATTATGTCATCTACATATATTTGCACTACCAAGAGATCTTTACCTTTTTCCTTCAAGAATAAGGTGCTACCAATTTTACCTCTCTTGTAGCCACGTTCCAGCAGGAATTTTGAAAGCCTTTCATACCATGACCTTTGAGCTTGCTTGAGTCCATACAGTGCTTTGTCAAGCTTGTACACATGATCAGGATTCTACTTGTTTTCAAACCCCGGAGGCTGCTTTACAAACACTTCTTCCTTGAGATAGCAATTCAGGAAGACACACTTGACATCCATATGGTGAAGGGTGAATTCCATGTAAGAAGCAAAGGCTATGACGAGCTTAATTGCTTCCAACCTTGCCACAAGAGTAAAGGTTTCATCATAGTCTATTCCTTCTTCCTGACTGTATCCTTGAACCACCAATCTTGCCTTGTTTCTTGTAACTATTCCATCTTCATCAAGTTTATTTCAGAATACCCACTTTGTGCCAATCACTGATCTATCAAAGGGTCTAGGTACCAGATGCCAAACTTGACTCCTTTCAAATTGGTTGAGTTCTTCTTGCATTGCATTTACCCAATCTGTATCCTGCAAAGCTTTAGCAATATTTTTAGGTTCAATCAAGGATAGAAAAGCATCAAACGCACACATATTTTTCAAAGAGGATCTGGTTCTGATTCCAGATGTTGGATCAGTTATAATGTTCTCAATGGGGTGTGAGCTTTAATATCTGTGTGGTTTTACAACCAACTGGGTATTATTTGAAGATCCTACAGTGTCTTGTTGCTGAGGAACAAGATCAGGGACAAGTTCCAATGAGGTTTGGAAATTAGTTTGTTGTTCAGTTCCCCCTCGCATGTTGCCTGGGATGGAGAACCTGTTCCATCACTTGTTCCTTCCTCTATTGTTGCTCTAGTTTGGTTTGAGTTTCTGACCAGCCCAATTTCTTCATCTACATGTTCATGTCTCTTAGAGAGAATGTTAGTTTCATCAAAAACAACATGTACACTCTCTTCAACACACATAGTTCTTTTATTATACACTTTATAAGCCTTACTATGTGAAGAATATCCCAAGAACACTCCTTCATCACTTCTGGGATCAAACTTACCTAGGGAGTCCTTTCCATTGTTGTGCACAAAGAACTTACAGCCAAAAGCCCTAAGATGGGATATATTAGGCTTTCTCCCTTTAAGTAACTCATAGGCAGTCTTCTCTATAAGTGGTCTAGTCATGCACCTAATTATGATATAGCATGCAGTGTTTACAGCTTTTGCCCAGAAGCTATAAGGTAGTTTACTAGAAAGAAGCATGGTCCTGGCTATATCTTCAAGTGTCCTATTTTTTCTTTCAACCACTCCATTTTGTTGTGGAGTTCTAGGGGAAGAAAATTTATGATCTATGACATGCTCATCACAAAATTCAGCAAATTTGGCATTTTCAAATTCAGTGCCATGATCAGACCTAATTGATGCAAGTTGATTTCCTAATTGTTTATGTATTTTTGTAACGAAAGAAGTAAGCATGTCAAATGCTTCATCTTTAGATGTTAGAAACAATGTCCATGTAAATCTAGAATAATCATCAACAAGCACCATTAAATATCTCTTACCATCTCTGCTTAATGTTCTCATAGGATCACATAGGTCCATATGGACCAGTTCCATCATTCTGGTGGTACTTACCATTTTCTTGCTTTTGAAAGATGATCTTACGTGCTTCCCCCTTGCACAAGCCTCTCAAACTTTGTCTTCCTTGAACTTAATGTTAGGGAGACCTATCACTAGGTCCTTGGAGACTAGTTTGTTGAGTTGATTTAAACTATCATGGCCAAGTATTTTGTGCCAAAGGAGGGGATCAATGTCTAGAATACTTAAACACGTTAGTTCATTTTCTGACAGAGTGGACAGATCTATGATATAGATATTATTCACTCTCTTTCCCTGTAAAACAATCTTGTCAGTGATAAGATTAATTACAAAGCATTTTGTACAAGTGAATGCAACCAGGTTATCTCTGTCACACAATTGTGACACACTGATTAGGCTATATTTCAAGCCATCTATCAAGTAAAAGTTCTCAATGGAACGTGTGTCATCCTTACCTACCTTACCAACCCCAATAATTTCACCTTTCTTCCCATTTCCAAAGGAGACATTTCCTCCTTTGAGGTTTTCAAGTGAAAGGAACTGTTCCTTGTTCCCTGTCATGTGTTTTGAGCAACCACTATCCATGTACCATATTTGACTGCTCCCTTTCACTTGAACCTACAAAAAAAAATCAGGGTTAGTCTTATGAACCCAAACTAGTTTGGGTCCCTTTCTATAAGAGAAAGGATGAATTAAGTCCCTTTTTTCCCAATTTGGTAACCAATTTTTCTTTTGAAAAAAACTTTTATTCTTTTGACTGGCCTGCTCTTTTGCATTGTATTCAATTTTATAGTGACCAGTCTTACCACAGTGGGTATAAATTTTTTTCTCAAGAAGAATGAGGTACTTTCTTTTGGGACCCCATTTCGGCAGTTGACTCCTAAAGCCAAGTCCTCTTCTGTTGCTACTGTGATTTTCCTGTAGACATGTTAAAGCATCATAGGATTTATTCCATTTGCATGTTCTGTCCAGTTCATGCTTAACCTTACCAAGTTCCTCCTTCAACACTTTTATTTGTTCATCTTTCTTATACAACTCATCCTTTAGTCTGCCTACATATTCTTCTAAGATGAGTTGAGAGTTGTCAGCTATCTTCTTACTGGTTCCTAGTTTCATTTTTAAATTTTCAGATTTTAACTCTAGGGAATTTGTTTCAAGTGGATGAACCTGGTTCTTCAGAGTAGTGTTTTCACTCACAGATTCACTTACTCTGAGTTCCAGGTTCTTACACTTTGCTTTTAACATTATACACTCCTTAGACAATTGTTCCTTCTCTTTATTTATTTCTTCAAAATCATCAATGAAGTCAAGTAATAATTCAGAGAGTTTTTTCCTTGGATAGGAACTTAATCTTGTTTTTGAGATTAGATATACTTACCTCTTATTCCTCATCTGTTCACCAATTTCCATGAGTGCTTGCTCATCTCCATCTTCATCATCTGATTCTTCATCTGAACTTTCTCTCAAAGCAGCAATCATAGTTGATGTTGTATTTTTCTTGGGATAAACCAGTTCCTTCTTCCGGTTCCTTCATTCAGATCTTTCCCTTTTCCATTCAACTTCCCACTGAGGAAAGTTCTTGATGTGATGATCAGTTTTTCCACATTTGCAGCATCCCTCGTTGGTGGGTTTTTCTGGTGCCTTTGCTTTGTTGTAGTTTCCACCTCTTGAGATGCTCTTTTTCCTAATGAGATAGTTTCTGAATTCCCTGGTGATCATAGCCATTTCATATTTCTCCAGATTTGTTCCCTCAGTGATTTTCAGTGCCAGACTTCTTTCCTTCTTGGGATCATCCATCTTCATTATCTGCCTTCTAAGTTGATAGGCAGTGTGATTTCCAATCAGCTCATCCAATCTGAGGGTTGCCATGTTCTTGGATTCCTGAATAGCAGTGATCTTACTCTCCAATCTGAGGGTTGCCATGTTCCAATCAGCTCATCGAAGTGTTCTTATTGAACATGTGTGCACAAACATAGAAGCAAAACAAGAATTGAGAACAAAATTACCAAAGCAATTTTGTAAACAGTTCGTGTGAGAATTTCCTGTGCGACTCTGAAGCTACTTGAACCAGCTAGAAGAACCGGTTCCATCTGTTGTCTTTTAGTCTAGTTTATTTGTAGTAGGTGATTACAAAGTGTATCTTTTAGCTTTATCTAGAAGTAATTATTATAGGTACTGAGTATTCAAGTTAGAGTTAACTTGAAGCTTGTCGAAAATAGCTAGAGGCTAGTTTGCCACAAGGGGATTAGAGTTAATCCTTAGATTTACAAAAGAGTTTATTTTGTAAATGTTGTTTGGCTCATTGATTTAGTGAAGAGTTTGGGAAAATCCTACTGGGAAGTAGGTCGTGATTTTTCAACCTTTTGAGCCAAGTGTTTTCCACGTAAAATTGTTGTGGTCCTTTATTTTCTGCAATTATTATTCCGCAAACTGTAGGAGTTGGAACACATAGAAGAACCTGGTCTTTCTATAACTACTGCACGCAAAAATTGGTCAATACACAAATCACCCCCCTCCCTTTTGTATGGTATTGACATAGATAAATAACAATTTGTATCAGAGAATGTTATCCTTGAAGAGGGTTGCCATGTTCTTGGATTGCTGAGAAGGATGAGGAGAAGGCACCACTAACGGCGAGTTGAGCTACCTGCTATGGACCCACCTACATCCATATAAAAGATGTAGCGCCCCCGGCAAAAGGGACGTTATTACTGTGGAATAGTACTAGTATGTATGAACAAATTTTACCCTAAGTAAGATCAGCAATGCACATATAAGAGACAGTAATAGAATCAGCGAGCATTGCACAAAACAGAAAAAATCAAAATCACAAGTTCGACAGATTCCCCTTTTTCCTCTCCAACAACACTATATTCACAGAGAATTTCATCATAAGGACACAATCTCAGTACAACCAATCACCCGTACGATATCAAGTCACAACAAATCATTGCCCAAAACACGAGTCAAAATAAGACATTTTCCACAATCAGTGTAGTATGACTGAATTAACCACAATTCCTGTTTATCACATCATTTCACAACTCTTAGCACTTAATCATATTCACATACTTGGGTTCACTACCAATCTTTCATACTGACACATTAGTGTACTTAACCAACCATACAAATGGCAAAACATTCACAAGTGAATCACCTTTCCACAATTCCGATTAGCAAATACATCAATTTCAGCTAGACAACCAGAGAGTAGGGCATCATGCCTCAACATGTTTAGAACACCCAATTTTGCACATACTCAGACAATTAACACGGAAAAAATCAAACAATACACCAATAAGAGACAGTAATAGAACCAATCAATCAATGCACGTGGAAAGAAACAACCAAAATCAACAAGTTTCACAATTTCTCCTTTTTCCCCTTTCAACATCACCATATTCAAGAGTCCCATAGATTTTCATTTCAATATTGATAATGATCACATTCCATCCTTATTACCTCGGCCACCCTTATCACCACAACCCATCAACTTTATTACTTCGTGTTGCGGCAAGAAACCCGATCCCACCTGACAATCATATTTCATAACATCAACCACAAACAATTACATCACAAGAATTATCATTTCAAGGAATCACAAGTTCACGTCCACAATTCATATATTTGGACCCAAGGCACAATAATTCTCCCCAAGTAGAAATTCACATACAAGGCATTCCCATAATTGTTCAGCTCATTCACAACATTTCACAATACCTTTTTTCATTACTTACCATGCACGACTTTTAGCCATTATATACATTCCCACACTTGGGCACATTAACCTTCTTTCACTCATTAACACATACTTTCATATCGATACCCTCGAGCATTTACGAGCTTTGCACATAATAAGATAGGCACATAAAAACACTTTTCACAATCTCATATAGCACGGTAGTATGACAATCAACTAGGACAATCAGAGAATAGAATCTTACGTCTCAACACATTTGAATAATCAATTCACATATTTTCAAACAAGGTACACATGATGTATGCTCGGACCTAACAAGAGGATTCTACAAAGGTTAAAGTTAGCCATACATACCTGGGGTCGAAATTCCTTTTTAACTTTTACTCACAAATCACCTGACCGACTAGTACCGTCAATCTAGTTCACAATTAAACATATTCAAATCAGAATTGGAAATCATGCATACAATTTGAACTCTTTTTAAGCATTTTATCGAATTCTATGTGACCCCTTAGATTGCCAACCCCTTCTTTGTGAATTTTCACTCCAACCCACTTCCTCTTACTAGATCAAGTACATTAATGATCATGCATGCAAGTTATCAACTTATATTTTTCAAGAATTAATTCATGACAGTCCCCTTTTGTTTAAAACCTGAAAACTAATGAAAATGGGTTGGGGATTCTTACCTGTTAGAATGAAGAAGAAAATGATTACTCAAAATTTCCAGGCCTGAGTGACTTTGAAAATCCAATTGATAATAATGAAGCTTTCTCTCTCAAGAACCCTCTCTCCCCTCTCTCTAATTTTGTTCAGAAAATGGTTAAAAATGAAGGGGAGGGGTGTTTTAATGAACTGGGGTCAGCTTTTAAAAATTAGAAAAATAGAGGCTCGACACAAGAATGTGGTCAGGAATGCGATCACATTCCTGACATGCGGTCCGCAGAATCGAACGCAGAATGGCCCTCAAGATGGGCCAAAATCGAAAACAATCTGCCCAGGTATGCGACCACTATGCGGTCCGCATACATGTTATGCGATCGCATAGTGCGTCGCATAACCTCCCTCTCAAAAATCAAAGGCAACAATGCAATAGCTATGTGGTCCGCAGAACCGAAATGCGATCGCATAGTTTTCCTCAAATTTGGCAGTGATCTGCCCATGTATGCGACCATTATGCGGTCCGCATACACGATATGCGATCGCATAACGCCTACTTTCTGAAAATTTTATTCTTTAAGTCCCGGGGTACTTTTTCCTCAATTTAGGTCCGTTTTAAAAATTTCTACAATAAAAATAACTTGGGGACTCATTCGGGCCTTATTTTAAACAAGAAAATTTTACGGGTCTTTACATCCCCCCCTCCCCCCCCTTAAAAATCATTCGTCCTCGAATGAGGATTTTGGAAATCAATTAGTTTTGAAAGCATGATATGCAAACTTCCGGATTTTCACTAACTCCAATATTTTCAGAAAATTTTCGCGAGAGTTTCCTTTGTAATTAGACCTATCGACCTGTCAGAGAGCCCCCGAAACACATTTCCAAGAACCATTACCCAGTTTTAATCATCCAATAACTCACACACAACGTGGTTACCTCAACAATTTGCAAATATTCAATCATTTCGTCAACTACACATAGCTCTTTCTTCTTATACCACAAATTTGCACATGATTCACATTCTTGAACATAACTTGGTCATTTTAATGAGTCCCATACAACCCAATCACCTCAATATACCATATTCATTTCAATTAATCATTACCGACCTACATTACTATTAATCACTTGCCTAACACATAAGCTCCACAAAACTTTCATTTACCTCAAGGATTGCACACTACCTAATTAGTAACAGCAGGTTCAGTTTTAGCACATATTGGGAAATTACAACAATAAAGCAATTAGGGGAAGATGGGGTGCTTTTGCACAAAACTGAACACAAAAATATAATTTGCTTAGAGATGACAGTTCGGACGAACACTACTAGACTTATTCAAACAAATGTGGATATTTCTCCTTTATCTCATTTTCTGCTTCCACGTGGCTTCCTCAACGTTCTGACTTCGCCACAATACTTTAACTGAAGCAATTTCTTTGTTCCTCAATCTAGGGACTTGTCTATCAAGAATAGAAACCGGAACCTCTTCATACGATAGTTCTTCGTTAACCTCAATAGTCTCAACTGGTACAATGGCTGATGGATCTCCAACCATTTTGTTCAACATAGACACGTGGAACACCGGGTGCAGTAATGACAATTCAGGGGGGTAATTCCAACATATAAGCCACTTGTCCTATCACTCCCACCTTCATCCATATAAAAGGCACCACTAACGGCGAGCTGAGCTACCTGCTATGGACCCACCTTCATCCATATAAAAGATGTAGCGCCCCCGATAAAAGGGACGTTAGTACTTTGGAATAGTACTAGTATGTATGAACAAACTTTACTCTAAGTAAGATTAGCAATGCAAAGATAAGAGACAATAATAGAGTCAGCAAGCCTTGCACAGAACAGAAACAATCAAAATCACAAGTTCAACAGATTTCCCTTTTTTCCTTTCCAACATGCCTTAACATATTTAGAACGCCCAATTTTTCACATACTCAGACAATTAACACGGAAAAAATCAAAAAATACACCAATAAGAGACATTAATAGAACCAATCAATCAATGCACGTGGAAAGAAACAACCAAAATCAATAAGTTTCACAATATCTCCTTTTTCCCCTTTCAACATCACCATATTCAAGAGTCCCATAAATTTTCATTTCAATAGTGATAATGATCACATTTCATCCTTATTACCCCGGCCACCCTTATCACCACAACCCATCAACCTTATTACTTCGTGTCGCTGCGCGCAACCCGATTCCACCTGACAATCATATTTCATAACAGCAACCACAAACAATTACATCACAAGAATTATCATTTCAAGGAATCACAAGTTCACGTCCATAATTCATATATTTGGACCCAAGGCACAATAATTCTCCCCAAGTATTAATTCACATACAAGGCATTGCCATAATTGTTCAGCTCATTCACATCATTTCAAAATACCCTTTTTCATTACTTACCACGCACGGTTTTTAGCCATTATATACATTCCCACACTTGGGCACATTAACCTTCTTTCATTAATTAACACATACTTTCATATCGATACCCTAGAGCATTTACGAGCTTTGCACATAATAAGATAGGCACATAAAAACACTTTTCACAATCTCATATAACACGGTAGTATGACAATCAACTAGGACAATCCGAAAATAGAATCTTACGTCTCAACACATTTGAACAATCAATTCACATATTTTCAAACAAGGTACACATGTCGTATGCTCGAACCCAACAAGAGGATTCTACAAAGGTTAAAGTTAGCCATACATACCTGGGGTCGAAATTCCTTTTTAACTTTTACTCACAAGTCACCGGACTGACTAGTACCGTCAATCTAGTTCACAATTAAACATATTCAACTCAGAATTGGAAATCATGCATACAATTTGAACTCTTTTTATGCATTTTATCGAATGCTATATGACCCCTTAGATTGCCAACCCCTTCTTTGTGAATTTTCACTCCAACCCACTTCCTCTTACTAGGTCATGGACATTAATGATCATGCATGCAAGTTAACAACTTATAGTTTCAAGAATCAATTCATGAGAGTCCCCTTTTGTTTAAAACCTGAAAACTAATGAAAAGGGGTTGGGGATTCTTAACTGTTAGAATGAAGAAGAAGATGATTACTCATAATTTCCAGGACTGAATGAATTTGAAAATCCAATTGATAAAGATGAAGCTTTCTCTCTAAAGAACCCTCTCTCCCCTCTCTCTAATTTTGTTCAGAAAATTGTTAAAAATGAAGGGGAGGGGTGTTTTAATGAACTGGGGTTGGGTTTTAAAAATTAGAAAAATAGGGGCCCGACACAAGAATGCGATCAAGAATGCGATCGCATTCCTGACATGCGGTCCGCAGAATCGACCGCAGAATGGCCCTCAAGATGGGCCAAAATTGAAAACAATCTGCCAAGTATGCGACCACTATGCGGTCCGCATACATGTTATGTGATCGCATAGTGCGTCGCATAACCCCCCTCTCAAAAATCAAAGGCAACAATGCGACAGCTATGCGATCCGCAGAACCGAAATACGATCGCATATTGGACCACATAGTTGTCCTCAAATGGGGCAGTGATTTTCCCGTGTATGTGACCATTATGCGGTCCGCATACACGTTATGTGATCGCATAGTGCGTCGCATAATGCCTACTTTTTGGAAAATTTTATTCTTTAAGATCCGGGGTACTTTTTACTCAATTTAGGTCTGTTTTAAAAATTTCCACAATAAAAACAACTCGGGGACTCATTCGGGCATTATTTTAAACAAGAAAATTTTACGGGTCTTTACACCATCTCCCTATCAATTTGCAACCTTTTCGATCAGGAGATATATCTTCAGATCACTGATTGTGCTTATATCCTGTTTGTGATCACCTCACGTGCCATTAACTCTGCAGGTCTATGTCTCCAGTGATGGACCTGGTTCAACTCTGAGTTCATCTGTCAATCTTCAAAATAATTCAGCTTCTTGATCCAACAACAAAGCGTGGCTAGAAAGGAGTACGAAAAACAATGGGATCACTGTAATGCTTTGGTCACCTCGTGGATAACTAGGAATGTAAGTAAGGATTTGCTCAGTGGTATACTTTTTTGCACTGTTGTGTGTTCTGTTTTGAACGACTTGAAGGAAAGGTTTGAAAAACTCAATTTAACCAGAGTTCATCACCTTCAAAAAGAAATTGTCACCCTTACACAAGGTGTTTCTTCTATTTCAACCTATTATTCTAAGTTGAAGGATCTATGGAATAAAGTAGATTCAATTGTACCTCCACCTTCTTGCTGTAATAAATCCAACGATTTGTTAACACACTTGAGCAATCAACGTCTGCTACAATTTTTAATGGGACTAAATTGTTGATACAATTAAGCATCAACAATTAAGCTCTAAGTCACATTTTGATGGTGAGTCCTACTCGGCCAGTTAATTAGGCCTATGCGATGATAGTCCAAGGTGAGACCCAAAAATTAGTCTCAAGAGTAGGATATACTTTGGGTACCAACATAGATCCCACAACTTTGTTCACTGCCAGAGGTGGACCATAGAAGCAACGAAAAAATTTCAATACATTTTGTGATTACTGTAACATGAAAGGTCACACTAGGGACAATTGTTTCAAACTTATGCACTGTGATTTTTGTTGAATGAAGGGACACCTTAAGGACAATTGCTACAAGTTAATCGGTTACCCTTCTAATTTTAAGGGAAAGAAGAAAACAAATGCAGTCATAAGAGGTAATTCCTTTGATTTCCATAAATGTAGCAAGCTCAAGCTGAGTTCCAACAAATGCAGCAATGAAGCAACAACATGCATATCTCACAGCAACAGGGAAATAATAACTCAACAATGGGATCTTTCTTCACTCAAGAGCAGTACAATCAGATCTTGTCCATGCTAACCAAAACTCCTTTGAATGAAGCTAGTGCTAACACAGCAGGTAATATACTCTCTAAAAATCTAACTAGTTTGAAATGGATAGTGGACACTGGTGAAACTAATCATATAGTTAATGATAGGTATGCAATGAACACTGATGTGGTAATAGGAGACTCTGGTAAGGTTCAATTACCTAATGGGGATTCTGCTGAAATAACTCAAAGTGGGAACTGTCAAATGCCATAAGGTGAATCTATTAATAATGTGCTTTGTGTGCCAGCCTTCAAGTTTAATCTCTTGTCTGTTTCCATGCTGACAAAGAAATTGAACTGTTATGCTACATTTTTTCCAAACTTCTTTGTCTTTCAGGATCTCTTCACTGTGAAGGTGATGGAGATTGGTAAATAAGAAGATGGATTATATGTTTTGCTACCAAGAATACAGAGGTGATTCCCGGAAATACAATTTCGATGGTCGCCAATGGAGTTGTAAATGCAGCAGTTTGGTATCAGAGATTGGGTCATGTACCTATTTCTGTTCTTAAGAAAATTACTGTTTTAAAAGACTACAGTAGTTTCATAATAAGTCACTGTGACACTAGTCCATTAGATAGACAAACAAGAGTGCCTTTTATTCTCATTTGTACTAAGACTATTGATGTGTTTCAATTGCTTCACATGGATGTATGGGAACCTTATAAGGTGCCTACTTATAATGGCATGAGATATTTTCTTACAATAGTTGACGATTTCTCTAGGTGGACTTGGATGTTTCTAATGCAACTTAAATCTGATGTAGTTACATTGCTGAAGGATTTCATAGTAATGGTGACAAATTCTTTTGGCAAGATAATTAAGGTATTTATATTTGATAATAAAACTGAATTTTTTGATAGAAATTGTCATGAATTATTTCGACTTTATGGGATTATTCATCGTAGTGCTTGTTCACACACGCCACAACAGAATGTGCAGTGGAAATAAGGCACATACACATATTAGAAACAACTAGAGCCACAAGATTTCAAGGCCATTTACCCATTAGGTTCTGGGGAGATTGTATTGAAGCATCAGTTTATGTGATAAATAGGATTCCCTCTTCATTTCTGGGCAATCATACACCCTATGAGTTTCTACTCAACAGGAAATCTTCCGTGTCACCTATGAGAATTATTGGTAGTCTTTTCTTTGCTACCAATTTGGTTAGCTGGGACAAGTTTGGACCTAGAGAAATTAAATCAGTCTTATTGGGGTATGCACCAATACAAAAATGCTACAAGTCATGATTTGACTAATAGGATCATCTTTGTTAGTAGGGATGTCATCTTTAATGAGAAGATCTTTCCTTTTAAACAGTTGAGGCAGGAATCTCATTATCATTCTTCCCAGCATGTTCCTACTTGTTTTTCCCGCCTTTGAAGAACTCCAAGAATGTGCTACAACAGCACCACCATCCTGTGATTTGTTAAATTCCCCCAACAACTACACCAATTACAACCATGTCACCCTCACACTTGAACACCTCAATCTCACATGCATTTATCCCTGACTCGCATTTGGAGATTCCAGCTGATTAATGCATGTTCAATATTCTCCAGTTAACCATTCTTCCTCTCCTCACGAGGAAATTCCAGTCTCATCTCAACCTTCTACCTCCTTTGATGACACAGTTGTTTCTATTTCTTCTTAGTCGTCTGATATTTTAATAAAATCCAGCAGAACACGCAAACCTCCCATCTGGTTTCAGGATTATGTAGGCACAACTAAGGGCAAATCCAATCTCTCCTTATATCCAATCTCTGCTACAGTAGATTACAATGCCCATACTACTTCTTATCAAAGTTTTATTTCCAAATTCTCTGTAGAGATGGAACCTAAGAATTACTATGAGGCTGTTAAGGACCCCAGATGGGTTGCAGCCATGAAGGCAAAAATACAGGCTCTTGATGATATAATACCTGGACTGTTACATCTCTTCCTGCATGCAAAAAGGCTATAGGGTGTAAATGGGTCTACACAATTAAATACAAAGCCAATGGTGATGTTGAAAGATTTAAGACGCGCTTGGTGGAAAAACATTATAGTCAGAAGGAGGGTATAGATTGTCAAGAGACTTTTCTCCCCGTAGTCAAAATGGTAATAGTACGAGCTGTTCTTTCTATAACAGCTTCTCATCGACAGCACATCTATCAAATGAATGTCCTTAATGCTTTTTTACAGGGTGTTAACTGAAGAAGTATATATGCAACTTCCTCGGGTATTTCTTCACCCTATGCTAAGCACCAAAATAAAGTTTGTAGGCTGCTCAAGTTTCTTTTATGGGCTCAAGCAGGCCTCCCGTCAATGGAACATTAAATTGACCACAACCTTGATCTCTTCTTGTTTCTCCCAAAGGCATCTTGGTTATTCACTTCTTACCTAGAAGGTGGGAGATAAATTAATTTTTGTTCTCATCTATGTTGATGATCTCCTTATCATAGGGAATGATCCTCAATTCATTCAGGACAATAAAGATATCTTACACCATCATTTCAAAATCAAGGACTTAGGTGCATTGTTCTACTTCCTTGGGCTTGAATTTTCTAGAAGTAAGGATGGCATATTAATGTATCAGAGAAAACACACTTTGGAGCTTATCTCAGATATGGGCTTAGTTAGCTCCAAGCCTCTGGGTTCCTCTTGGAGTTGAATCTAAAGCTTACTAGTGCTAAATTTGATCAGCATACAGGCCAAACAACAAATGGTGTACTTGCTGATCCTAGTATGTATCAAAGGCTCATTGGTCGACTTCTGTATTTAAACATTAGTAGGCCTGATATTTCCTATGATGTGCAGTCCTTTAGTCAATTTATGTATTCTCCCAAAGTCTCTCACATAGAGGCTGCTCGTAGGGTTGTTCAATACATCAAGCAGGTCCCAAGTCTGGGCATTCTTTTCTCTGCCTCCAGCACTCCTAACCTACAACTTTTTTGTGATGTTGATTGGCACTCATGTCCTAACACTTGCAAGTCAATTACTGGTATCTTATTAAGTATGGTAAGTCTCTTATCACGTGGAAATCCAAGAAATAATCAACCATCTCTAGGAGCTCTGCTGAGGCAGAGTATCGTAGCTTGGCTTCCACTGTCGCAGAGGTTGTTTGGTTGGTTGGACTTTTTTCGAGAACTCGATGTTCACTTACAGCTTCCTGTAACTCTTTATTGTGATCGCAAATCAGCAATCCAGATCACTGTTAATCCAGTTTTTCACAAGTAAACACATAGGCATTGATTGTGTCTTTATTAGGGAGAAGGTCCAACTTGGTCTGGTGCAGACTTGCTACATTGTCTCTGTCGAGCATCATACTGATCTTCTTACGAGTGGGCTTACTCGTCATCAGCACCATTATCTGCTTTCCAAGCTAGGGGCGAAGAACATCTTCATCTCCCCTAGCTTGGGGGGGGGGGGGGGTTTTGAGGATATAGCCAGCTGTCACGTGCTTTAGCTGGCCATTTTCTGTTAGTTAGTTATGTTCAGTTTCTTAACTTAACCATCATTAGTTAGTTGGCTAACCATAGTTAGGCCTTTGTATAAATAGGCAGTTATACATAGAACATAACGAACTCATTTGTCCTTTTTCAGAAAATGAAATGAGTTGTGCTCTTCTTCTCTAGCTCTCTCGTCTATCTCATCTGTTTTGCATTCATTGAATTCATAAAACTTAACGGTATCCGTTGAAGTGAAGTCTAACTACTAAAACAACCACTCATTAATTTCAAGCAAGTTGAGGTCAGCTATGTAAAATCTCATTCATGACCATATTTCTCCAACAAACTACATTAACCCTTTTATTGAAAAAAAACTACAGCTACATTTATACACACAAATCAGTTTACGATTTTATGAATGGTGGAGGATCATTATCAATGACTTTTTGGACCATGGAAAGAAACAATATTGATCGTATGTGCTTTCATCATTCATATATTGTCTTTCCAAAAGCTTGGATAACTGGCTTTAAAAGCTAGCTATTGGATCCACACTTAATTACGTGACCTTCTCGCATAGGAAGAGTCAGGATTATCAAGGGACAAAATAAACTGTTTGTGCTTACATTTTGGTCTACATTAGCAATCATGGGGTCTTCTTAAGTCCATATCAAAGTTAAAAGAATCATGTCATTTTCCAACTTAAAGTTCCATTTCGCATTCCCATTTTAAAGTTTTATATTAACACGAGCAAGAAACAAGGAACTTAACTCGTACTCCATGAAATATCCCACTTTATTCTATTTATATGACATACTTTTTTTTTATTTTAAAAATTAACCTAAATGGCCGTCCATCCAACTGCTTAAAGTAAAAATACTTGATAGATATATAATATATGTATAATCATACATAATCGATGTATAATTTATGTACATCGCTTGAGAAAAGTAAACAGTGAATGCCGGCTATCACCGTAAAGATTCCTTTAATCAATCCCAAAAAGAATAACACATTTCTATTTGTGTAACAACAATTTAACTTTTTAACTTTTCAATAGTATACATGTAATGGCATGATTTTATAGTTTTTATTTTTATTTTTTTTAATAGAAATATTATGACATGTCTAAGATTACGATGTAATTTTTTTTTTCTTAATTAAACATTGTGTCCAGTCAAACATCTTTATATAAAATGACACAAAGAGAGAAGCA
Source organism: Nicotiana paniculata (assembly GCA_005239505.1). Lineage (NCBI taxonomy): Eukaryota > Viridiplantae > Streptophyta > Magnoliopsida > Solanales > Solanaceae > Nicotiana > Nicotiana paniculata. Next base: position 20,752 of record ML326032.1, on the reverse strand, counting down.
CTTTTTAACTTTTCATTTTATTTTTTATTTTTTATTTTTATGGTGGGTATGGGGAGGAGGTAGCCACAGGAGTGAATGAAATGGCCATGCAAGAAGTGGTGCCTGCAAAACCAATTAATTGAAGTAAAGTATGTAAATAGGACTTTTCACAATAATTCAAATAAGTTAGTGCCTTAGAGGAGAAGGAAAATGACAAAGAAAGAAAGGGAATTATAGGAGGAAAAATAAAGAAAGATCCAAAGAGGAGGAAGAGTTCCAATAAAGATGGATCAATAATGTAACACAAATGAAACTAATTATTTTCCTAGTTTCAAGTGGCCTAATATATCTAGTGTAGTTCCATAAAAAAAATAAAGTTATCAAGAATATTCTAAGCCAACCTTTAACTAGACACAGATCATTATATTCACCTCATATGAGCGACACTCAAGATAAAAGGTAAGTCATTTAAAGAAAACAAATTAATTGAAAAAGAATGAAAAATATATATAAGAGTACTATAGATTAAGATTAAACTGTTCCATTGGAAGTCAATATTCAAAGCCTACTTGCAAATTAGATCTTCCTGTACAAGACTCTATATATATTTCCTTTTCCAGACGGTCATAATTTTCAGAATTTTCTGTTGAAAGTCAAGTCATAATCTTAACTTTGACTGCAGTACGTGATAGGCAAAGATGTCGCATATTATTTCACCCATCAAATTTGGCTAGAGAGAATCAGTTCTAGAAATTACAGTAGCTCAATTAAAATTATTTAATTCACACTCAGTGTTTATATCAAATTAAATAATTTAATTTTGAAAACTTTAGACTAAAATAAAATAAATACATGTCACTTGACCGCGATTAACTGATATATAAAATTAATACACACGAACACATGCTTGCATTAATTGGTTTGGCGCATAATAGTTTCGATTGTACCATATAGTGATTGCTATTTTCGTCCTACGAATTTGTAATACGGATTAAAAAGCTCTTGAAAAATTTACAAAGTTGTTAATTTGATAATCTTGTTATTCTTGCTTTGGAGTAGGATTAGCGCCTCATAAATAAACAGGAATTCCATTATTAATTTTCTTTTTGTTAGTGAAGGAAAACATTTCAATAGTTTTTTTTTTTTTTTTTTTCTATGTAAGGGAGCACTAATATCAAATTTAAATGGAGGAAAGCAATTCTGGAGTAAAGAATAGAGGGGACAGGTAATCACCATGTTGGAATGTGACCTTCTCTTCTGTTTATATAATAAGAAATTAAACATGGATTAGACTGAAAGTAAAATTTTAAAATACTAAATCAAAGACATCTCATCATGGTGATTTTACGTTGTCTAAGTCCACCTTATTTTGCCTTTACAATTTGCCTTTAATTTGCTTTTGTCTCCTTATCCCTGTCAAGCAGCAGTTGATACCTTTAGTTTTACAAGTGGGATTATCAAAAAAATTACACGTTAGTTCCCTAATCCAATAACATTAATTTATTAATTATATCCCAAATAAAATTGTCATTTTCTTTTCTATTTTGTAATCTTAGGAACAGAATGTCGATAAAACTTTTAGTAACATTTGACATGTTACTATATACCGAAAAATATTCGTTATTTTTTCTTCTTTTAAGTAAAGGTAACAAAGTTAGTTACACCTTTATCACCATCACTTTGCTTAAATCCCTAGTTGTTGTACAAGAAATCTTTTAATCTTTTTACCTCATTATATGATTTCTTTCGCTATTTTATTGGATATGCACACGATTCTGTGTTAGGTATATGGTGTGATTGATGAACTTGCTGGCCAATTACCTAGCAAGTAGCAACTTTATTATTTAATACTATATCAAAAGTAAGTAAAATTAACACATAAAAATAACGTCTCAAATATTGTCACGTAAAGTTGATATCTATGTATAAGGACGAGTGTCAGTCTACACCAAGTCAATATTTAACATGTCAAAGTAGTTAACGAAACATCAAGATTTCGTATTAAACTTTATATTCTTATATATTACTAAAACTAATCGTTTGTGTATGTATCAATCAAAATTTAATAATAGTAGTTAGAATTCTTGGGAATCTATATNATGACCCCCCCCCCCCACATATATATACACGTTACACTTGCTTAGCAGATACGACATTTACTTTATAAATCTCTACGTACAAAAATTCGTTTAAGAGTACAATTAAATGTTTAATGACAAAGCGAGTCATGCCACAAACCCTAATAGTGTAATCTCCTTTGGAAATACTTGGAGGATGCCAATAAGCCAAATGTCATTTCTTCTTTTCCACATTAAAAAAATCACTTAAGATAAAAAGAAAATGGCATTAACCAGAATGAGTCATGGGGATGGCCCATTGAAATATGTGTTGCCATCACTATGGAGCGTGGTGGTAGGGGCGTATCTATAGCCTACAATACGGGTACGTGAACATATAGTTCTTTCGTCAAATTAAGTATTTTATGTAAGCATTTTTTAGAATTTGTCTAGTATTATGTATTGGCACCCATGTTCCATAAATGTTGAATGATGCACTTGGTTCAATACTTAATTATTTCCCCTTCTTCTTTAGTGGTATACCCATGTTCTCGAAATACTAGATCCGCATCTGTATGGTGGGATAATTAAAATTTTGACCTTTAGTTTGAAATCTCGGGTTTAAATCTTGAGAACAAAGAATATTTTGTTTATAGAATGTTCATCCTTCTAATAGTGAGTCTTATCGGCGTAATATTTAACCAATGAATTTCGAATACCGAATGATTAAATCGAAACACTAAAAAATTTGCCATGGCTATGGGTGGTGCATACTCTAGGTGGATAGGTCAGTTAAGAATTTAGGGGTCGTTTGGTAAGGTGTAGAAGAATAGAATTGATTAGGATGTATTAATAATGCTAACATCAGTAATGTTGTGAAGATTTCTTATCCACTGTTCGGTTTGATATATTAAAAATAACTTGCATTTGCATAAGGATGTATACATGCTTATCCATGTATTAAAATTAATGATATTACTAATGCCATAATTTGTTATGTATAAGTTATACATAGGATAATACCAACTAGGGTGCATAACTAATACATGCAGGGTCGTTTGGTTTGAATACGATCAATGTCGGGATAAGTTATGCTGAGATTAGTTATCTTGGTATTATTTTTTCTCCACTGTTTGGTATGTTGTATTAAAAATGACAATTGCATAATTTCTAAGAAGAAGGTATAAGTTATCCCGACACTAATTACCCCACCCGCTACAAGGTATAAGTTATCCCGGTATTAATTTTAATCCCGAGATAACTTATACAAGGTTTGCTAACCAAACAAAATATTAAGGTGGTATTAAATTTTTATACCAACACTACACCTTCTTCTACATCATACCAAACGGCCCCGCATGCCGCATAAGTTGAAAAACACTACCAAATAAGAGATTAATAACACCAAAGTTAATATATATATTATTTTCCTTTAATACATCCTTCCAAACGACCCCTTACAATTGTATTAGAATCAAGTTTTTTTGCATTCCAAAGCTCTGCATGCTATACAGTAAACTCTTTCTTAATCATATGAGTATATATGTAAGTGTGTACATGTTTTAATTTCCTATGTCTTTAAGTATGTACATTTTTGTATAATGATATAAAGACATCAACAGTTGACAGAAAGTATATCAGAAAGACAGTCAACTTCTTTAGTACTTCAAAAATCTTTTAAAACTAGTTGTATTTTTTTTTTGTCATTTGCTTCTCTGCCTTTATCCAGCTGGGGATAATTAAATTTGCCTCTAAATACACAAACTTCCTTTCTTTCAAGCCATATGGTGAGGGATTCTTGAATCTTCTTAAGTATTGATTCTCTTTGCCTTTTTAGTTTGAATTAAGGTTTCTTCAAATAACCAAGAACCAGTTATTGCTTCTAATTTTGCATTAAGAATGTCTTCACACTGATGAACAGGTTTGTCTTTTGTTTTTCTTGCTCAATTTCTTGTTGTTTGTTTCTTGATATTTTATTTTGCTTCTGTACTTTTACTTGGAAAAATCATCATATTAGACAACCATCAAAGAAACATAATCATGTAATCTTTATGCATATACTTTCTTATGCTTCAGCCATGTTGCTAAGGAACAGTATGAGAAATTGCAAAGTTACAACTGTGATTACATGTACTGCTATTTTATGACATTTGTTTCTTTGTATTCACTTATTACATGTAATATTCTGAGTGAATTGAGACCATATTTTTGAAATTTGTTTATGCACCATGTTCTAAAGTTTACAGTCCGTTATGAACTATGATAACATTGATAATCCACTCTGTAATTCCACTTCTTTAATTAGTGATTTTTGCCACATTCCTGTTCTTTTAGGCAGACCAAGATTATGTATGTGGTGTGGTGTGTGAGTGAAGAAGAATATTTCCATTAGTCATTTGATTAGTTTTGTTGATTTCCATGTTCCCCTTTATCTCTTTTGGTTGAAATCCTTATCGGAATCCATCTTTTCTTTTCCTACCTTGGTTTTCCTTTCCATGATTTCTTAAAAAGAAAAGGTCTAGATGTTGTTTAAAAGTCATAAACTTTACAAGTCATGCCACCTAGAGTAGCCCACTGAAAATTGGAGATAACTGTGAAACTTCACATGATTTCGATAAACAGTCGATAAGTGTTCCTTTCTATTCTTTTCCCAATGAAAGTGGCAACGTTCGCTAGTGATTTTGTCCGCTCTGAGCCTAGGCCCTCACGAGGTTTAAAACGCGTCACTAGATCAAAGGATTATTAATTTATATACCCAGAATTCCTCTTGTGTTTTGCCGATGTTGGACCCTGTCTAAAGTCTGAGGTGTTACATGTACTGCATGAAAATTCAATTCATTTTAGGCCGAAACTTAGTCTATGAACATGTCATATATTCATAGTAGAAACATTGTCCTCTCAGATACATAGAAGATTTCAATGCTAGAGTTGTTGCACGCTGATGGGCGATGGCTTAGTCTTCTAACCTCTGCAGCCTCCTTTGTCTAATATAAGTTGGAAGTGCTTGTTGTGTCTCCTTAATCTCATTATGCATAGCTGTTTGTTTTTTTACTCCTATGATATTTTGACTTAGTTTCCGAGGCATGGCTTTTCTGCCATAGGTCTGCAGCTTTCTCCTGAGGTAATCTCAAAGCCGCATGTAATTTTGGTGTTTCTGTTTCTTATTTCAGGCCATGAACATGACTTCTCCAACAACTCAATTTGCCCCCACAAGAAGGATGGGTATATATGAACCGTTTCACCAGATGAGCATGTGGGAAGACGCATTTAGAGGCGACATTATGCCTAGCTCTGATCCATGTATGGTTTCACAGCCAAACGACAGGCCAGATGACAAGGTAAGGCAACATATATCCTTGTTCTGGCTTATAAAATTCTAGCTTATATATAGTTTTCAGGCTGATATCTTCCTCTGGTTACTGTAGTCGGGATATACGTCTGGTGAACAACATATGCCCTCTGGCTCTGGGGATAATCAAGCACCGAGGAGTACTTCAGAAAAGGTGGGCTTTTTGGGTTTATGTATCCTATGGAAATTATTGAAACATCCGAATGAACCATCCTTAAGTAGAGCACTTCCACATTTTGTGAAAATTTATCCAAATGAATAAATAGAAAGAGTAACCTCTGATATAGAAGGTAATATATGTTCATATGGAATGACAGGTACAACGACGTTTAGCACAAAATCGTGAAGCTGCCCGTAAGAGCCGTATGCGGAAAAAGGTAAAGGAAATTTTAGTCATAAAATTCGTTGCAGCTGTAAATGTTTAGGAAACTTTTAGTCATAAAGTTCCTCTTGTTTCCTTTCTATGCCGTTTTCACAGGCTTATGTTCAGCAGCTGGAAACAAGCCGTTTGAAGCTGGCGCAACTTGAGTTAGAGCTCGAGAGAGCTAGACAGCAGGTCAGGGGCATCATCCCTTGCATATTTCATACTATTAAAGACATATATCTGTGCTCTCATTTTGGATTTCATCATGTCCTTTGACATTACGAAATGGCTTATTGCAGGGACTCTACATGTTAGGTTCAAATAGTAATATGGGGCTACTCGGAACAATTAATCCAGGTGTGGGGATAGAGGAATTGTAACTCGATAATTTATGCATCATTATAGCAACTACTGATCTGTGTTGAGTGATCTACCAATTTGACGTTTAAACTATGGAAAATTTCACGTTTTCGTTTCTCATTGCCCATTTGTTTATTTTAACCTCCAAGATGCTTATGACAAGAAGAAAACAGTTTATAGGTGCAGAGTTTAGATTTTGTTTTCTTGAACATATATGTGCCTTTACTCTGTAGGAAACTGTTCGTCAACAGATCTCAACGTTTCCAAATGAGAAAGAATTTGCATATTTTTTCATTATTCCATCAAAATCTTAAAAGTACACTTAGCCATCCTTCTAAAGTTTGTGAAAGTACAGACTAAATACAGTGTTTCATTAGTTTATGTTTCACATTGTCCTCTTACTAACAGAGAAGTGCGCTCAAATCATTGGTATTTTGTTAGCTGATAATTCCATGCTATTAGAGTAGCCCGCGTTGATGTATTGTTAGCTAGTTAATCACCTGTTTCGAAGGAAGTTCATTGACCTTCTGGAGAAGTGCTTGTACTCTCTCCTTGACTTTGTTACTAAGTTATGAAGCCCTATGCAGGAATAGCTGCATTTGAGATGGAATACAGCCAATGGGTTGAAGAGCAACAAAAAAAGAATGCAGAATTGCGGAGTATTTTGCAGTCTCCTGTAAGCGAAATGGAGCTTCAGTTGCTGGTAGAAAATGTCTTAAGCCACTATTTCAATCTCTTCCGAATGAAAGCTGACGCCGCTAAGGCTGATGTGTTTTACTTAATGTCTGGGATGTGGAGAACTTCCGTGGAGCGCTTTTTCCTCTGGATTGGAGGATTCAAGCCATCAGATCTCATAAATGTAGTCCCTGGTGCATTTTTAATTACTGCTTTTCTTTTTTAAAATATCTTACAATAACTTGCTGCTTATGAGTTTCTCGTAGCGTCTTTCATACATAAATTTCTTGAAACTAAGCGCGTTCCTATCTTATGTATAGATCATTTTCAATTGGTTTTCTGTGGGAACTTACATTAGGTGCTGCAGCTATGTTTATATATGGCTATGTTAGTACTCAAATCATGATTATGTTTTTCTTTCCTTCACATTCTGCCTGCCAAACATTTAATGAATTCCGAGTCTCTAATTATAAATCAACTTAACAGGTGGTGATGCCACAACTCGAGCCCTTGACCGATCAGCAAATCATTAAAGTCTGTAATCTGCGACACTGTTGCCAGCAAGCAGAAGATGCTCTAACACAAGGAATGGATAAACTTCAGCAGACTCTGGCCCAGAGCATCCTAAATATGACCACAGGAGCTGGAAATTACAGTTCCCAAATGGTTTCTTCTATGGAAAATTTAGAAGCATTGGAAAGCTTTGTTAACCAGGTTTGTGTTACTTTCATTAATTATCTTGCACCATACTGTTAATTTACGTCAATGGTCATTCAATATTGTCAAAGATCAAGTTTTATTAGATGTTTATAATTCTGAAAGAAACTGATGTGTACGTTCAAGGAGTATATGTTTAAGTGTAGATTGTTCTTATGGTCCTTCAATTACAACTAAACACCTGCTAAATTTTGAAAAGTAACATACTTATTCCAGACATGCTTATATATAAAAGAATTAAGTGTCTGATTCCAGTGACTCTATACACATCTTCATACTTTACTGAATGATAACATATGGTTGTTGCTTGAATAATAAACAGGCGGACCACCTACGCCAACAAACACTACAGCAAATGTCTATTATTTTGACAACACGCCAAGCAGCTAGAGGCTTACTTGCTTTCGGGGAATATCTTCAACGTCTTCGTGCTCTGAGTTCACTCTGGGCTGCCCGTCCTCGTGAACCAACTTAATCTCTTATGTCAATGGAAATGAATTTAATTAAATAGATTATATTATCCTTGGTTGCTGCTGGTAATTAATGCCCGAGCTGTGTCATAATTTTGCTTAGGCAGATTTAGTTTTTTAATATCTGAAATACATAGGTAAACTTGCCAAGTCTTGAATTTTCTGTATATATATATATTTGGATGTTGTATATAGGCTATAGCCCTGTAATAATTTGCTTGGATGCTTTCTGAAGAAACGATAAGGTTTACTATCTGACCCTAATTTTTTTTGTGGACTCATCTATGAATATTTAAGAAGAAATGAATGCTAAGAGAATCTACAATTTAAAGCTAGCTAATGAATGAACCCGCTCATATTTAGCTAAATGTATCATGGATTAAAAACAAAACATCTCATAATTATATTGTTATTTTTGTGCATATTAATGATTTGTGCTTAACACTCTGCATAATTATAATAGTGCATTTAAAAACTTTTGAAAGTTAAAAGTATAATATTGAATTTTTTTATTGGTGTAATAGTCTTGTATATTATTAAAAAGTGAAATATCTATGTTATTGTTCAAGAACCCATAACTCTTCTTTCTTAAATCTTTTTATTTTTCCTTCATCTATTATTTTATCATTTATATATAACTTAAGTGTAAAACTTACACAAAGTAAAATTTAATAAACCTATAAATATTATAACTTTCTACATAGTTCAAATGAGAAAAGAAATTAATAAGTAAGATTTTAATTAATTTTAAGCTCCTAAATATTGAAAAATAATTAAATAATTGTTAAATCAAGTTTTTGATATAATATTTAACATAAAATTTGAGAGACTTCAGGATATAACCTTTTTATGATGAAGATCAAGTTTGAAATGAAAAGAAAAATGTTAGTTTTAAATTCTAATCTTTCATTTTAGGTAAATATTATTTAAATTAATTGTATTCTATTGGATGGTACTCACGTTTTTTAATTTAATTAATATGCTGTAACGACTAACAACTTGTTTGGATGGTTGTTAGACATCGTTTCATAATGTATCATATTGTATTGCACTGTATCGTTTGGTGAATACAATGTTTGAATAGATTGTATCGTTTGCTGTTGTTTCTTGATATCATGTACCAGTAATATGAGGAATAAATTTGTAATATTATAAAGAAAAATTATGATACGGGGTAAATTTGTTATATAAAAAGATAGGATAAATGATAAAATAAAATTATTAATAATAATGAAGGGTGAAATGAGAGAAAAAGACAAGATAATGACTCAACCCCACCAAATTGGTCGTTACATAAAGTGGCACATTTGGTCGTTATGTAACGACGGATTTAACGATACGATACAATAAAATTTAAGTAACAGCCAAAACAAACATCGTATTTAAAGTAACAATACGATACAATACAAAGGATTTAAATATCTTTAATATAAAGTAAGTAACTTAAATTACAATTGTGTCCAATTGTAAAATTTATTTTTAGAGGGTCAAAAAGGCGAACGACAATTCACTAAGGACCTTCATGCTATTAATATTGTATAGATATAGATATAGATAAACTTTTAAATATTATTTCATGTCACAAATTTTTTAAAATAATTTCATAACCACACTCTTATCAAACTATTCAAATAAATTGAAAAAGATTGAGTAATAGAATAATGAGGACAAGTATATAATGGAATGATCGTTTCAAATTTTTATACCAAAATTATATATATATATATATATATATATATATATATATTAAAAACACGAATACTCTTAGCGAAATGTCATTCACCTTTTTTACCCTTTAAAAATAGCTTTGACATTGAACAAAGTTGTAATTTAATTATTTTCCTAATATATAGGATTTTAAAATTAAATAAGATTATGGTTATTAAATCTTTCCTTATTTGAACTATGTAGAAACTCATAATATTTAGAACAATTAAAATTTACTATAAACAACAACTTTAACTTTTCTAGATCCTTTTACCCAGAAAAAAAAACGTACTCCAAAATTTAGAAGAAAAAAAACCTAATTTGAATTAAACTATAATTCCTTCAAAATTCGTAAAAAAGAAATTATATCTACTATGTTCGTTTCTCACAACCAAGCAGTAGCCAAGGGTCTCTAATAAATTGTATTATTAATTTGATTTCCTTTGAAATGATTTTTTAGAAACAAAGTGTCCTAAATGTAAATAAAAAAATTATCTTTTTAAGATGGAACAAAGTTGTCTTTAAAGTATTTTAGAAATTCCTAATTTAAATAAAAAAGAAATATATTTTGTATAATTATGATTTTATCTAATATGAATTATGAAATACACTTTGATTTTACATGGTTTAAAGAAAAATAGAATATTCGTAAAATTTAATATAAATAAAAAAGGTAAAGATACCCTAAAATTCCTTCCATAAGTAATTGAGAAAAATAGTTTTCAACAAAGAATCAAATTTTCTTTAATTTCTAAAATCTAGGTTAAATAAAAGAGAAAAATATCTTTTAGAAGAAATCAATTTTTTGCAATTCCAAATTCTCGGCTTTTTTCACATTTTTTCCGGAATTTTACAATTCTTATGTCCAAACACCCATTAAATATTTTATTTTCGTGAAATAAAAAAAGTATTTTCTCCCAACAAAACGAGAAATTTCTTTTCATGAATTCATTTTAACAAATTGTGTATTTTCTTTTCATGGTGTAGAAAAGTATATTCTTTCATTCAACAAAATGAGTAATTTCTTTTCAAGTTGTAGAAAGTTACTTTTTTTTTAACATCGAGTTCAAATTTCAACGTTGTTCATGTAAAAAGTAAAGTAGCACATTAGTTTCTTTGAGTTTGTATAAATTTTGAAAAGAATAATAAAATTATTGNGGGGGGGGGGGGGGGGGGTGCAAGAAACATAAGGATTTTGGGGAAGGTGGGTTGGGAGAGTAGCATAAAAAAATATTTTCCTAAAAGTATTTTATACTCTCCAATCAAATACTAGAAAATATTGCCCGAAAAATATTTTTCACTCACCAACCAACAAGGAAAAAAAAGTGATAAAATTACTCATTTCCAGGAAACATGAAAAACATTTTCCTTCATACCAAACAAAACCTATATCCTGGATGAGCCATCTTTCAACTGTATTTTACTAGCTTGATTTAGTATTATTTTTAAATATTTTTTCTCATTTTCAGGGCACTTTGATTTCGTGTCCATCTGAAATTTATGGATTATTAGTTGTTTGCTATATATGAGAAATTCTATTTACTGTTTATATTTTCAGTTACTATATGTACTACTGAAATTGAAAATGAAGCATGCTAACTTTATTTAAAGGCATAAATTTTAAGTTGAATAATTAATTTATATGATTGAGGATTTCTATGAGACGTTTTTTTCTTAATTGAATTAGTTATACGTACAATGACGATATTAGTGATTATTGTCAGGAACTTATAATTTTACTTTATAACTCAAACACCAATTGAGATAGGATACACGCGCGATGCGCATCTCCTGAACGATTTTTTTTATATTGAACGTAAAATTATTATTAGATAAAATTACAATTAAATATTTAAAACTTGGGATGAGCTAGTATTAAGACTTGAGTCAACAAAAGAAAATTCTCTTTAACGTTAAGAACAATCCTAATTAACCAAAAAATTCTTTGACTTAACTAATTTTCAAAAAATCCAAGTCATTCTTTTCGAAATTGTAATAAAATAGATTATAATATAGTAGTAATAGTCAAACTATAAAAAATACAAATGTTAATAACAATAAGAATGAAACATTAGGAGACAAAATATATTCTAAGTTAGTTGCCATTAATTAATTTTACTTCTGGTATTCATTCAAATAAATGATAATTCCCTATACTTTTTTACATACAAAGTTACTTATTTTAAAATTGTCACGACCCAAAATCCAAACATGGTCGTGATGACGCCTATCGTGTTACTAGGCAAGCCCACTTCCCGAAATATTACTATTGATTGATTTTTAAGAATTTAATAAAACAATACCAACATCTGAATTTCTCATAAACTAAATCAACTCTAAACAATAATAATATAGAATTCGGTAATGAGTCCCAAACATCGAGGTGTCACTAAGTCACGAGCGTCTAAAACTATGAACTAAGATATAGTACTGTCTAAATGAATAAATTCTCCTCAGGGAAAAGGATATCCCTTTGCCATTTCCAAAAAGGAGTAACAAGGTCCTGCAGACGCTGACAGCTACCTTGCAATCTCCTCAGATAGCCGGCTTGAAATCAACGATCGCCGCGCTCTAACTCACCTGGATCTGCACATAAAGTGCAGGGTGTAGTATGAGTACAACCGACTCAGTAGTAATAGAAATAACTAAGGAACTAAGGAGTAGTGGCGAGCTAAGCAAAACAGTCCAATTATTTATTTTTCACAATTTATCAATAACATGAATAAACAGGTAAATTCCCATAACCTAGTAAATGCCACAAAGAAATTTAACAGGTAAAATGCAGCAACAACAAAAGTAAATAAAACCTTACAGCAATGTCAGTACATCACTCGCACTCAGAACTCAACACTCTGCGCTAAGCACGGACAGCTCACATGCTACGTCACCACTCTGCGCTAAGCACGAATAGCTCACGTGCTACAATATCAATACCTGGATCCGCACGGTCAGCTCACGTGCTACGCGGATAACACGTGCTATGGTATCAATACCTGGACCCGCACGGTCAGCTCACGTGCTACGCGGACATCACACACGTTATGGTATTAATATCCTCACAACCAGGCCCTCGGCCTCACTCAGTCATGTACCTCACTAACCTCACCATTATCGACAAATAAGGGGACACAACCCACGTCAAGTATCACAACACATCAGCAAAGTAATAAAGACTCAGGTAAACATGTACAATAATTTTTATGACTGAGTATAATTAATGTGAGCATGAATAATGCCTAAATATAATCTCTAACATGAAGACAGACAAGTTCAACAGCAAGTAACTACATAAACACGGATGAGGGTCATGAGGTCTCCCGGACGGACCAAGTCTCCATCCCTCGAGGTATACACCTATACGCCCGTCACCTAGCATGGGTATCACCTCCAAACAATCACAAGATATCAATTTCTCCGGGTTTATACCCTCAAGGCCAAAGTTAAAACGGTTACTTACCTTAGCAGCGTAAAATCCTACTCCGAGATGCCCTCGTCTCTGAACTCGGTCTCTAAAAGCTCCAAATCTAACCATAATCAGATTAATACCAGCAACATAGGCTAAGGAATCGAATTCCACAATAAAAACTACAAAATATGCCAAAAATCCGAAATGGGCAAAAATCTGGCCCTCGGGCCCACGTCTCAAAAATAATCAACGATGGCATAATGAAAACCCTCGTCCTCTCCCCAGTCTAACCATATAAAATTTATCAAAATCGGACTCCATTTGGTCCTTCAAATCCTTACTTAAAACTCTCCAAAACTCAAGCCCTAACTCCCTAATTTTCACCCTAAACTCCTACAAATTTCATTCCTAATCAATGGAAAAACATCATAAACGCGTGTAATTAATCCCAAACAACTTACCTCAGTGATGTCTCTTGATTCTCCCTTGAAAAACACTGCCCTAGCTCAAAAACCCGTTCAATAATGGTGGAAAAAGGGTAAAAATTCATGAAAGGTTACTTATATAGGTTTTGCCCAGGGGTTTCCGCACCTGCGACCCTCTTCCTCACACCTGCGGAACTCACTTAAACGCCCAACCTCGAACCTGCGGGCTCGCAGGTGCGATCCTCTGTTCTGCACCTGCGCTCAGTGCCAGGCCTCCATTCTTCGCATCTGCGACATGCCATTCGCACCTACGGCTCCCCATCCGCAGGTGCGGCCACACCAGTAGCCTTACACCAGCAGCTTCCAGTTGCATTTTCCAAATTCCAAACATCTCGTTAACCATCCGAAATCATCCTGAGCCCCTCGGGACCTTAACCAATAATTCAAACAAGTCATATATCACTTCCCAGACTTAGTCGAACCTTCAGATTACCCAAAACAACACCAAAATACTAAATCAACCTCGAATTCAAGGCTACGAACTTCTAAACTTCCAAAATTCGCCAACGACGCCGAAACCTATCAAACCAAGTCTGAATGAGCTCAAATTTTGCACACACGTCAAAAATAACACTACGAACCTACTCCAACTTCTAGAATTCCATTCCGACCTTGGTACCTAATTTTCCACTGCCTACCAAAATCGCCAAATTTCAACTTTCGTCAATCCAATCCTAATTCTACCACGTACCTCCAAATTACATTTCGGCCACTCTCCTAAGCTTAAAATCAGCCAGCGAAGCTAACCAAATCATGAAAGTCCAAATCCGAGTTTGTTTACTAAAAAGTCAAAAACTTGGTCAAACCTTTAAATTTTAGAGCTTCTAGCTGACACGATTCTCTCAAATCATTTCCGGATAACCTAAAATATCAAAACCGACGATTCACATAAGTCATAACACATCATACGGAGCTACGCATTCCCTTAAACAAACGAGCGAAATAAAATTGCTCAAAACAACCGGTCGGGTCGTTATAACCTCCCCCACTTAAACATACGTTCATCCTCGAACGAGTCTAAAACATACCTGAAATCACAAGATATACCACATAATTCAAACACTCACAACGATGATTTCTAATCATACCAGCTGCCCAAAACAACCAATGATGGTAATAAACCTCTTATCTAACAGAGCCTCAAGTCCTCCAGACTGGCCCAACGCTAACACACAGGAATCACATCTCGCATCTCATCTATGAAATCACAAGCCGTCGATGCACAACAGTTATCGAGGGCTCATGTGCGCATACGAATATGTTGAAGGAATTCAAAGAGTTACACTTCAAGCTGAATCAATATCGCACGATAAGAATTCAAGAATGTGAAATTTTCCTAAAGGTTCCGTAGCCTCTAGAAGATAAGTACAGACGTGTCCGTACCGATCCGCAAGACTCTATTAAACCTGCTCATGAATCGTGAGACCTATGTAACCTGGCTCTGATACCACCTTGTCACGACCCAAAATCCAAACATGGTCGTGATGGCACCTATCGTGTTACTAGGCAAGCCTACTTCCCAAAATATTACTATTGATTGATTTTTAAGAATTTAATAACACAATACTAACATCTGAATTTCTCATAATCTAAATCAACTCTAAACAATAATAATATAGAATATGGAAACGAGTTCCAATCATCGGGGTGTCACTAAGTCACGAGCGTCTAAAATTATGAACTAAGATATAGTACTGTCTAAATAAATAAATGCTAAAAGGAGTAACAAGGTCCTACGGACGTTGGCAGCTACCTTGCAATCTCCACAGATAGCCGGCCTGAAATCAACGATCTCCGCGCTCTAACTCACTTTGGATCTGCACATAAAGTGCAGGGTGTAGTATGAGTACAACCGACTCAGTAGTAACAGAAATAACTAAGGAACTAAGTAGTAGTGACGAGTTAAGCAAAACAGTCCAATTATTTATTTTTCACAATTTATCAATAACATGAATAAACAGGTAAATTTCCATAACTTAGTAAATGCTACAAAGAAATTTAACAGGTCAAATGCAACAACAGCAAAAGTAAATACAACCTTACATCAATGTCACTCCATCACTCGCACTTTGCACTCTACACTCTGCGCTAAGCATGGAAAACTCACGTGCTATGTCACCACTCTGCGCTAAGCACGGATAGCTCACATGCTAAGATATCAATACCCGGATCTGCACGGTCAGCTCACGTGCTACGCGGACAACTCACACGCTATGATATCAATACCTGGACCCGCACGGTCAGCTCACGTGCTACGCGGACATCTCACGCGCTATGGTTAATATCCTCACAACCAGGCCCTCGGCCTCACTTAGTCATGTTCCTCAGTCGCCTCACCATTATCGACAAATAAAGGGACACATCCCACATCAAGTATAAAAACATATCATCAAATTAATAGAGACCGAGGTAAACATGTACAATAATTTTTATGACTGAGTACACTTAATTTGAGCATGAATAACGTCTAAACATGATCTCTAACATGAAGATAGAAAAGTTCAACATCAAGTAACTCCGTAAACACATATGAGGGCCATGAGGCCTCACGGGACGGACCAAGTCTCCATCCCTCGAGGTATACACCCACACGCCCGTCACCTAGCATGGGTATCACCTCCAAACAATCACATGATATCAAATTCTCTGGGTTTATACCCTCAAGGCCAGAGTTAAAACTGTTACTTACCTTAGCAGCATAAAATCCTACTCCGGGATTCCCTCGTCTCTGAACTCGGTCTCCAAAATCGCCAAATCTAACCATAATCATATTAATACCATCAACATAGGCTAACGAATCGAATTCCAAAATAAAAACTACAAAATATTCCAAAAATCCGAAATCGGCTAAAATCCGGCCCTCACGCCTATGTCTCGAAAACAGTCAACGATGGCAGAATGAAAACCCTCATCCTCTCCCGAGTCAGACCATATAAAATTTATCAAAATCGGACTCCATTTGGTCCCTTAAATCCTCACTTAAAACTCTCCAAAACTCAAGCTCTAACTCCCTAATTTTCACCCTAAACTTCTACAAATTTAATGCCTAATCAATGGAAAAACATCATAAACACGTGTAATTATTCCCAAACAACTTACCTCAGTGATGTCTCATGATTCTCCCATGAAAAACACTACCCTAGCTCAAAAACCTATTCAACAATGATGGAAAAAGGGTAAAATTTCACGAAGGGTTACTTATATAGGTTCTGCCCAGGGGTTTCCGCACCTGCGACCCTCTTCCTCGCACAACCTGCGGAACTCACTTAAATGCCAACCTCGCACCTGTGGCATCCCCTTCGCACCTGCGAGCTCGCAGGGGGATCCTCTCTTCTGCACCTGCACTCAGTGCCAAGCCTCCATTCTCCACATCTGCGACATGTCATCCGCACCTGCAGCTCCCCATCCGCAGGTGCAGCAACACCAGTAGCCTTATACCAACGGCTTCCAGCTATATTTTCCAAATTCCAAACTTCTCGTTAACTATCCAAAATCATCCCGAGCGCCTTAGGACCTTAACAAATAATTGAAACAAGTCATATATCAATTCTCGGACTTAGTCAAACATTCGAAACACCCAAAACAACACTAAAACACTAAATCAACCTCGAATTCAAGCTTAAGACTTTGAAACTTCTAAAATTTGCCAATGACGCGGAAACCTATCAAACCACGTCCGAATGATCTCAAATTTTGCACACACGCACTACGAACCTACTCCAACTTTCGGAATTCTATTATGAACCTGATACATAATCCGACCAAAATCGCCAAATTTAAACTTCCACCAATTCAAGCCTAATTCTACCACAGACCTCCAAATTACATTCCGAACACACTCCAGAGCCTAAAATCACCTAACGAATCTAACCGAATCATGAAAATCCAAATCCGAGATCATTTACTAAAAAGTCAAAAATTTGGTCAAATCTTTCAATTTTAGAGCTTCTAGGTGAGTCCATTCTCCCAAATCAATTCCGGATTACCTGAAATACCAAAATCGACGATTCACATAAGTCAGAACACATCATACGGATCTACTCATGCCCTTAAAAAACCAAGCAAAGTGAAATTGCTTAAAACGACCGGTCGGGTCGTTACATCCTCCCCCACTTAAACATACGTTCGTCCTCGAACGAGTCTAAAACATACCTGAAATCACATGATATACCACATAGTTCAAACACTCACAACGATGATTTCTAATCATACCAGCTGCCCAAAACAACCAACGCTGGTAATAAACCTCTTATCAAACAGAGCCTCAAGTCCTCTAAATTGGCCCAAGGTCAACACACAGGAATCACATCTCACACCTCATCCATGAAGTCACAAGCCGTCGATGCACAACAGATACCGGGGGCTCATGTGCGCATACGAATACGTGGAAGGAATTCAAAGAGTTACACTTCAAGATGAATCAATACCGTACGATAAAAATTCAAAAATGTGAAATTTTTCTAAAGGTTCCACAACAACTCGAAGATAAGTACAGACGTCTCTGTACCGATCCGCAAGACTCTACTAAACACGCTCATGCCTCGTGAGACCTATGTAACCTGGATCTGTTACCACCTTGTCACGACCCAAAATCCAAACATGGTCGGGATGGAGCCTATCGTGTTACTAGGCAAGCCTACTTCCCGAAATATTACTACTGATTGATTCTTATGAATTTAATAAAACAATACCAACATCTGAATTTCTCAAAAACTAAATCAAATCTAAACAATAATAATATAGAATACGGAAACGATTCCCAAACATCGGGGATGCACTAAGTCACACGAAAACTTTGAACTAAGATATAGTACTGTCTAAATGAGTAAATTCTAAAAGGAGTATCAAGGTCCTGCGGACGCTGGCAACTACCTTGTAATCTCCACAGATAGTCAGCCTGAAATCAACGATCGCCGCGCTCTAACTCGTGTGGATTTGCACATGAAGTGCAGGGTGTAATATGAGTACAACCGACTCAGTATTAACAAAAATAACTAAGGAACTGTGTAGTAGTGAAGAGCAAAGCAAAACATCCCAATTATTTATTTTTCACAATTTATCAATAACATGAATAAACAGGTAAATTCCCATAACTTAGTAAATGCTATAAAGAAATTTAACAGGTAAAATGCAGCAACAACAAAAGTAAATGCATCCTTACAACAATGTCACTCCACCACTCGCATTCAGCACTCATCACTCTGCGTTAAGAATGGACATCTCATGTGCTATGTCACCACTCTACGCTAAGCACGGACAACTCACGTGCTACAATATCAATACCTCGATCCGCATGGTCAGCTCACGTGCTAGGCAGACAACATACACGCTATGGTATGAATAACTGGACCCGCACGGTCAGATCCCATGATACGCGGACATCTCAAGCGCTATGGTATTAATATCCTCACAACGAGTCCCTCGACCTCACTCAGTCATATACCTTACTAGCCTCACCATTATCGACAGATAATGGGACACAACCCACGTCAAGTATCACAACATATCAACAAAGTAATAGAGGCTGAGGTAAACATGTACAATAATTTTATGACTGAGTACAATTAATGTGAGCATGATTAACGCCTAAACATGATTTCTAACATGAAGACAGACAAGTTCAACAGGAAGTAACTACGTAAACACAGATGAGGGTCATGAGGTCTCATGGGACGGACCAAGTCTCCATCCCTCGAGGTATTCACCCACACGCCCGTCACCTAGCATGGATATCACCTTCAAACAATCACATGATATCAAATTCTCCGGGTTTATACCCTCAAGGCAAAAGTTAAAACTGTTACTTACCTTAGCAGCGTAAAATCCTATTTCGGGATTCCCTCATCTCTGAACTCGGTCTCCAAAAGCTCCGAATCTAACCATAATCAGATTAATACCATCAACATAGGCTAACAAATCGAATTCCATAATAAAAACTACAAAATATGCCAAAAATCGGAAATCGGCAAAAACTCGGCCCTCAGGCCCACGTCTCGAAAACAGTCAACAATGGCAGAATCAAAACCCTCTTCCTCTCCAAAATCTAACCATATAAAATTTATCAAAATTTGATTACATTTGGTCCCTCAAATCCTCACTTAAAACTCTCCAAAACTCAAGCTCTAACTCCCTAATTTTCACCCTAAACTCCTACAAATTTCATGCCTAATCAATGGGAAAACATCATAAACGCATGTAATTAATCCCAAACAACTTACCTCAATGATGTCTCTTGATTCTCCCTTGAAAAACACTGCCCTAACTCAAAAACCCGTTCAACAATGGTGGAAAAAGGGTAAAATTTCGTGAAGGGTTACTTATATAGGTTCTGCCCAGGAGTCTCCGCACCTGTGAACCTCTTCTCGCACCTACGCATCCACACCTGCGGTCCCAGGTGTGCACCTGTAGAACTCACTTAAACTCCCAACCTCGAACCTGCGGCTGCCACTACGCACCTGCTGGCTCGTAGGTACGATCCTCTCTTCCGCATCTGCGCTCAGTGCCAGGCCTCCATTCTCCGCATCTGTGTCATGTCGTCCGCACTTATGATCATCGCACCTGCGGCTCCCCATCCGCAAGTGCGGCCACACAAGTAGCCTTACACCAGCAGCTTCCAACTGTATTTTCTAAATTTCGAACTTCTCGTTAACCATCTGAAATCATCTCGAGCCACTCGGGACCTTAACCAATAATTCAAACAAGCCATATATCACTTTCCGGACTTAGTCGAACCTTCAGAACACCCAAAACAACACCAAACACTAAATCAACCTCGAATTCAAGCCTATGAACTTCTAAACTTCCAAAATTTGCTAACGACGCCGAATCCTATTAAACCACGTCCGAATGACCTCAAATTTTTCACACACATCAAAAATAACACTACGAACCTACTCCAACTTCCGAAATTCCATTCCGACCCCGATACCTAATTTTCCATTGCCGACCAAAATTGCCAAATTTCAACTTCCGCCAATTCAAGCCTAATTCTACCACGGACCTCAAAATTACATCCCGAACACACTCCTAAGCCTAAAATCACCCAACGAAGCTAACCGAATCATGTAAATCCAAATCCCAGTTCATTTACTAAAAAGTCAAAAACTTGGTCAAACCTTTCAATTTTAGAGCTTCTAGCTGACACGATTCTCTCAAATCATTTCCGGATAACCTAAAATATCAA